>JAPFFP010057592.1:0-28029 GCA_026153255.1 Solanum medicagineum | reverse complement strand
TGGTTAGATTTCATGGGGTACCTTTGTCTATCATTTTGGGTCATGGTGTCCAATTCACTTCTCACTTTTGGAGGTCCTTCCAAAGAGGTCTTGGTACCAAGGTTAAACTTAGTACAACCTTTTAGCCTTAAATGGATGGCCAAGCCAAAAGGACTATCCAAACTCTTAGGGATATGCTAAGAGCTTGTGTTTTTGAGTTTAAGGGTAGTTGGGATCAACATCTTCCACTCATTGAGTTTGCTTACAACAATAACTATCATTAAAGCATTGGTATGGCTCCCTTTGAGGCTCTCTATGGTAGACATTGTAGATCCCTGGTTGGATGGTTTTAGGTGGGGGAGATGACATTGTTAGGTGCATATTTGGTTATGAAGGCCATGGAGAAGGTGAGGTTGATAAGGGAGAGATTGAAAACAAACCAAAGTCGACAAAAGTCCTATTCCGATGTGAGGAGAAGGGATCTTGAATTTAAAGTTGTTGATTGGGTTAATTTGAGGGTCTCACCCATGAAGGGTGTGGTCCGATTTTGCAAGAAGGGTAAATTGAGTCTAACATTTGTGAGTCCTTATTTGGTGTTGTGGAGGATTGGTAATGTGGTGTATGAGTTGATGTTGCCTATTGAAATGAATATGGTTCATCCGGTCTTCTATGTTTCCATGTTGAGAAAGTGTGTGGGTGGCGCTATTGCTATAGTGGCTTTGGATGTTGTGGGTGTGGTAGAAGACAATTTGACTTATAAGGAGGTTCCGGTGGAAATTTTTGATAGGCAAGTGAAGAGGTTGAGGAACAAGGATGTAGCTTCCGTTACGGTCCTTTGGAGGAACCAACAAGTTGAAAGTGCCACATGGGAACCCGAGGTGGACATGCAAAAGCGATATCCACATCTCTTCCATTCTACTGAAGCCTAAGATACTAATTTAAGTCCCCTATGTTATTTCAAGTCTTAAGTTTCAGCCCTTATGTCATTTGCATGCATTCATGTTTATGTTGCAAATTTATGGTGATTTTTGACACTTTATGTTGAGATTTTTGAAATGATGTTTACATGCTTTGTTGCATTCATGAGTTGGACTGAAATCATCTTGATTACTTCTCTTATGTAAGTTTCTTTGACATTCGGGGATGAATGTTCCCAGGGGGAAGGGGGCAGATATTGAAACGCCCCAAAAAGGCTCGAAAATATGCCTCGAAAATTTCCATGATCGTAATTTCCTTATATCTCGAAATTCGTGAGTAATATAAAAATTCTGACTTCATATTCATGATCGGGGGGAGGGGGGGCAAAATTGAGTGGGAAATGGGTAAAATAGCGATTTTAGAGAAATTGTAGAAAAATTTCATTTTCAAAAAATTTACTTATCTAGTGTTGATCCACGCCCCGGCTGCGACTCGCCAAGGGTGCGGATCAATGTTATTTTTGTTCCCACTTTCTGTTTTGGACTAAGGCTTTGGGTTCTTCAGCTGCATAAAAAAACATATATATTTAGCTATTTTCAAAAAATTTACTTATCTAGTGTTGATCCACGCCCCGGCTGCGACTCGCCAGGGGTGCGGATCAATGTTATTTTTGTTCCCACTTTCTGTTTTGGACTAAGGCTTTGGGTTCTTCAGCTGCATAAAGAAACATATATATTTAGCTATTTTTCAACTCTATATCACTCAAGACACTCTCAAAACTCTCTCTAATACTTGGCCAAATATTTCATCCAAATTCAAGTGTCCCAAACTGAGATCCGGATCTCAAGAACTTCATCTAAGCTTCAAGTTCTCATTCAAATCTTCATCAAGGGAATCCCTAATTTTGAGGTACATGGATTTCAACCATTGGGTCCTTTCAGCCATGGTGACAAACCTTCCTTTTTATGTAAATTGCATATTTTTAAGTTGGATTATCTATGGGTATCTCTTATTATGAAGTTGATTATAAAACTATATTATGGTTACATAAAATGTTGACTATTTAAGCATGTTTTGAGCTATGAATCTATGATCTATTATGAGATTTGATAAGGTGTTTCAATGTGTCTTGTATGAGGGTGTTACCAGGTGTTGTGGGTTGATTTAAATTGCGTTTTCTCACATGATTTCACTCTTGAATTGCATGATTTTGAACAACAATTACACACCCGCCAAGTGTTTGATAAAATGTCTTTTTAAGGATACTTGAGTTATTGATGATCTATTGCATGGCGTACGAGTCAAGTGACTTTATGATTGCAAGAATGTATGTAAGTTTTGAATTCATGAGAAGTACCTATGGTGTTGTAATTTGACGACACCTTGTTAGGGGGTGTTACGCCCAATCACCTTGTTGAGCGGGTGTTAAGCCTCAATCGCCTTTTCGAGGGGTAACAATCCCATACTACCTTGTTGAGGGGTAAAAACCTCAATCGCCTTGTCGGGGTATGGTAAGCCTGTTCTACCTTGTTGAGGGGTAAATATGTCAATCGCCTTATCCAGGGGTGGTAAGACCGTACTACCTTACTAAGGGGTAAATACCTCAATCACCTTGTCACGGGGCGGTAGGCCCGTACTACCTTTTTGAGGGGTATGTACCTCAATCGCCTTGTCGGGTGGTGGCAAGCCCGTACTACCTTGTTGAGGGGTATGTACCTCAATCACCTTCCAAGGGGGTTGCATTCCTTGGAGTTCATGCAAAAATTGCTTGGGATATATGGATATGGTCTCTTGCTACACATGTAATATGTTCTATACAAGCATGTTTTATTTCAAGCATTGTTTATGCATAACCATATTTTTGTTATACTTACCCATTGCCTATGTATATGCATTTTGACTATGTTTTCTATCTTTTTTTGCATGGCAACCTACATACTTAGTACATTCAAATGTACTAATGCAAACACTATGCCCACATGATGTTACCATGTGGGAACTGGAGCCCCTCATGATTATCCCCAACGTGGCTTGTTTTGGCATCCTGAAGATAAGCTTTGGTGAGTCCTCAAGTTTGGGGACACTAGCTATGCTACTCTTACTTTGTTTACTCTTTATGTTTAACTCTTAATACTATGAGGGTGAACCCGAAAAGTGTCTTGGCCCTCGCTCAAATCTATGTTTATAGGTGTTGCTGGAAAAAATGATATACTTATGCTCTGAGCTTTGACTCTTCTATGTTTTATGCTATCAAAGATTTCCTTTAGTCCCCTTTTCCCTTTTCATTATCTCTTGTTGTTGTTATTATGCTTCTATGACCAAGGATGTGTGTATGATGTTCTAAAAGGCTTGTTTGGGGTCAATTCGGGTTCCCATTTGGCATGTCATGTTTAGGCCCTAGGCAAGTCGTGATACTATCTAAAGGGAGTGTGGCTAATGTTGATGAAGGAAAGAAAGAATTGGTAAAAGATATTCACCATTTGGCTTGGTCGGGTATTAAATTGGCCGACTCTAATAATGCTGGTATTCATGTTCAGAATGGGACTGAATCTTTTGTGGTTGTTGATGTCATGGCTAAATAGGATATAGACTCATCGTTGGTTAAGTTGAAGAAGTTGGTTGCCGAAAAGGAGATAGAGGTTTTATCTCAAGGGGGGATGGTATACTTTTGTATCAAGATCTGTTGTGTGTTTTGGATGTTAATGGACTTGGGGAGGTGATCATGAGTGAAGCCTATAACTCTCATTTTTCCATACATCAGGGATCTACCAAAATATATCGAGATTTGAGGGAAGCGTATTGATGGCATGGTATGAAGAAAGACATAGCCATGTTTGTATCTGAGTGTCCTAATTGTCAACAAGTGAAGGTCGAACATCAAAGGCCTAATGGTTTTACTCAAGATATTGAAATTCTTAGTTTGAAGTGGGAAGATGTGAACGTGGACTTTGTGGTTGGTTTGCCCGGACCAAAAAACAATTTATTCAATTTGGTTTATTATGTGATCAGATGACTAAATTGGCTCATTTTCTACCTGTCAAGAATACCTTTGGTGCCAAAGATTATGCAAGGTTGCATATGCAAGAGTTGGTGAGGTTGCATGGTATGCCTAGGTCTATCATATCAGGTCTTGGCACTCAATTCACTTCTCACTTTTGAAAATCATTTCAAAAGGGACTTGGTACAAGTGTGAAGTTAAGTACCACTTTCCATTATCAAACCGAAAGGTAAGCTGAGAGGAAAGTTCAAACTCTGGAGGATGTTTGAGAGCTTGTGTGTTGGAATTCAAGGGTGATTGGGAAGATCGTCTACCACTTATCGAGTTTGCTTACAATAATAGCTTTATGCTAGCATTGTTATGACACTGTTTGAAGCCTTGTATGGTAGGAGGTGTAGCTGTCCGGTGGGATGGTTCGAGTTAGCTGAAATGGCATTAATTGTCCTAGATTTAGTGTTGGAGGCCAAGGAGAAGGTGAAGTTGATAAGGGAGAGGTTGAAGATGGCTCAAAGTTGCCAAAAGTCTTATTCGGATGTTAGGAAGAGGGATCTTGAGTTTCTTGTTGGTGATTGGGTGTTTGTGAAGGTTTCACCCATAAAGAGTGTAATGCGTTTTGTTAAGAAGGGAAAATTAAATCCCCGGAATGTAGGTCTTTATGAGATTGTGCAGCATATTGGAAATGTGGCCTATAGGTTGGATTTGCCTCCGGATTTGAGTTCTATCCACCTAGTTTTTCATATGTCTATGATGATGAAATTGATTGGTGATCCTAGTTCAATTGTGCCTTTGTAAGGTGTTGAGGTTGAGGAAAACTTGTCTTATGAGGATGTACCAATTGAGATTTTGGATAGGTCAGTGAAGTGACTTGCAACAAGGATGTGGCTTTGATTAAGGTGCTTTCGAGAAATCCACATGTGGAGAGTGCTACATGGGAGGTGGAGTCGGACATGATGAGGCGTTATCCCCACCTTTTCCAATCTGCCCAATCCTAAGGCACTAGGTTTTCCTATTCCAAATGGTCCTAATTCTTTCATGACATGACATGCATACACGTGCACGAAAATGATTTAAAAGGATATTTTGACTTGATTTTTAATGATTTTATGATTTTTAAGTGATGAATTATGCATTATGTCTTTATGTTGAGATGTTTCATGTTTAAGTCAAGCCTTTCAGGCTAGTCCATTTCCCATTCGAGGATGAATGATCCTGGGGGGGAGGGGGGAGAATATAATGCTCTGCATGTTATGAGCTCAGAATGGAACCTTTAAGCTCAATCTTAGTTCACTTTCAAACCTTGAATCCAAGCTTAGTTATGTGTTTTAGGATCATCATGGGTTTCGTTCATTAAGCCAAGTTCAAAGGAATTCCATTGGCTAAGTTTTCATATGAATCAGTAGAAGTGTGTAAAGTTTAAATAGTCATATATCATAGTACAAGAAGAGGTGGCCTATGACCTATCCAATTGAATCTCTTTGAATTAGCTTTCCAATGCATCTAGTTTCACCTAATTTTGAGTTCAGATGAAGACGTTAAGCCCATTTTTGTAAAGCCCTTTTGTGCGATGTTCCCTCCATTTTTGCTAATGCAAACCACAAAGGCACAATAACGGGTCTTGTGGCTTCTTACGAGCCATGGGGGAGGGGTATCATGAAGCCCTCTTCCCAAAATAACATTCTAGGTTGGAATCACCATCTCAGAACTTGGAATCTTAATACGAACGCTTGTACGACCCGTAACGCTTCACACAATTCGTGAGGCCTTCAGTCAAATCACTATTGGCTTGAAGAAATTTTGCTGAAATTTTCTAAGTGTTGTCTCACGGGCACCTATATGGTCTGTGTTACTTCACATGACCCGTGAGGCCTCCAGTGGAACCTCCCTTGGCTAGAAGAAATTTTGCTGAAATATTCTAAGCATTGTCTCATGGGCACCTATACGGTCCGTGTGACTTCACACGACCTATGTGCCTCCTTGATAGCACCCCTAGACACTTTCAAGGCTCATTTCATTAATGGTCTTTTGTCATTATGATTCATTCTAAAAGTCTTTTAGGGCCTTAATACCTATGTTAAGCCCCAAATCAGATTATACACTCTCATTCACTCTCATTTTTCAATTAAAGCTCTCAAATTCAAATCCTAAAACTCTTTCTACAAGTCTGGTGATTGAAGATTCAACTTGGGGATTCAAGGAGGGTTTTTTCCTCAATCAATTTCTTCTAAATTCTCCTTACTGTCTAAGGTATGTGGGATTGTGTCGACCCAAACTAGGGCCTAGATGTGACACGGTGAATGGAAAATCTGAAGGAACCCCAAACAAACCTCTTAGCATATCATACACACATCCTTGGTCGCGGAAGCAAGAATAAACAACAACAGGAAACATAAACAAGAGAAATTAGGACTAACGGAGAAAGTTTAGTACTTAAATAACATAGATGAGTCAAAACTCAAGCATAATACATAACTTGTCTAATAACACCTCTAGACATAAAACTTAGCAGAGAGTAAGACAAGAAATCGGGCTCACCCTCATAATCAGAAGTTTTCAACATAAGAACATACATAGCATAAATTTAAAGAAGTATGTCCTTGGAATTGAGGACTCACCAACTTGCTTGAATAGATATTACTAGCCATGCAGAGAAGGATGATGATCAACTGGAGCTCCGGTTCCTACATGATAACATCATGTACGCATAGAGTATGCATTAGTATGTTTGAATGTACTAAGTATGTAGGATGCAATGCAACATGAGATAGGCAACATGGTCAAAATGCATAATGATAAGCAATAAATAGCATTATAGCAATATGACATGTATGATCAATGCTTAAGTAAATCATGCTTTGCAAATCATTCAATTTATATAGATCGTAATACATAAGTGTCAGAAGAGACATTAACAGACATAGAATAAGACCAAGCGAGCTACAACTTGGAATCCCGATGATTGCCCCTCACCGGTAAAGAGGTTGTCTACTTGTAAAGGTAAATAATACTTCACCTTATGGGATCCTATCCCTTTTCGGAGAAGTAACCTTCTTTATAGGAGCCCATCCCCTTTTTGGAAAGGATTTCATAAGAAACTTCACCTTACGGGAGCCCGTCCTTTTTCAGGAAGACTTTCCAGAGAGAGTGCACTAAATAGATCCACTAGTATTGCAAATGTATAACATAGTCCTATGGTGACACATAGTTCAAGGAAAGAGAGCAAACCCTCCACCCATCGGCGCTAAGCCTAGTCCCACAGAATAATTGAAATAAACATAACTTTAATTGCTTATGAGAAACATAGAATCATGACATGAGTAGCTCTTAGCCACCCTTGACCTCTAATGGTGAGCCCAACTTCAAAACATAAGAATAGATCATTACCCTTGCATTAACATCAAAAGGCTCATAAGAGGTATAATCTCTGAAAAAAGGGCTTAGCTTCATACTTGTATAATCCTATATATTTTCATGAATTCATAACATACTTGATAGCTGATATGCTATCAAAATACAACACATTTGATTCCTAAAACAAGGGATTTTGTGAGTTCTTAATGCGACTTTTAATGGTTTTTATGCGTTTCTGTGTTGTTCTTCCAGAAAAGTTAGGTTGGTATGATTTTGAGGAAAGAGTTGTAGATTTTGCTGAAGCTTAGGACATATGAGCACACCTATGAGTCGTAGCCCAAGCTACGAGTCATAAGGTGTGTCGTAGCAAGAATCAGAGACTAAAAATTAAGAAATCTGCTAAGTGGAGGTCACCACTACGAGGCCATCCTTGAGTCATAAGTCTCACCACGACTCGTATCAGAGGACTCGTAGTAATAATCAGAGAGCCAAAATGTTGGAACAAACACTTAAGGCTAAGACTAGGAGAAGAACATACAAGTCGCTGCTCAAGCAACAACTCATACCTATGGGTCATACCAGTTTAGTCCAAGATGCCAAGAACCTGATACAAGACCCCGACTATGACTTATAGGTCATCTTACTAGTCATACCTGTGAGACTTATCAGCTGTAAGCTGACTTTTATGTGTAAATTCTAGGGTTATTTTGCAAATACTATATATAGTTTAAGTTAGGGTTTCAGAAATGGAGTTCGACTTGGAGACACTTTATCATTACCTTTTGAATCTTTTCTTAGTTTTTTAGTTAGTTTGTCCTTTTTCTCTTGAAAACCCATTTTGGGGATTGCAAATCTTGTTTTGCATTCATTGTTGGTCAATCAAGCTTTCGGGTTTGCAACTTGTGGTGCCTACATTCTTCAGTGCATGTGGTAAAATTCTCATTTATGTCTTGTATTAGCATGTTTGCTTGTTTTGCCTTAGCCATGAGTAGCTAAGCACCCACAACCCGGGGTTGTGAGAATCATGGGTAGTTGATTTGAAATACCTTAGGTTTATTGCACTTCTACAATTGGGGTTTGCATGTATTGTTTATTTTTCTTCATTATGACTGTGGTTTGGTGGTGGCCAACACAAAACCCCGCCTACTATCACTAGACTGACAAAGGTGGTGACAAATAGGAAAAGAAAAATAGATTACAGGATTCAATTGATGTGTTCTCGTCTAATAAACCAAACCTGACCAAGGGGAGGTTGACTAGGATAATTGGTAAATGTTAGTTGGCACGCTATGGTGGCCGACCAAGCGCCATAGTGAAAATCGACCTTCACCTTCATAAGAGGGCTGGAAGAACCTAAGTTACCGTCCTGCATGCGAAT
Organism: Solanum medicagineum; assembly: GCA_026153255.1. Lineage (NCBI taxonomy): Eukaryota > Viridiplantae > Streptophyta > Magnoliopsida > Solanales > Solanaceae > Solanum > Solanum medicagineum. The sequence continues at coordinate 19,408 of JAPFFP010057592.1, read as the reverse complement.
TTCCATTTGTAGTTATGTTTCCTAAGGAAATCGAGTCAACGAACCATGGTGAACACAATTCCCAAGTTGTCCCCAAAATTGAGTGTTTTCTAATGTCGTAGTTTAGTGTTTCTTCTTTTTTATTTTCGAATCACAACCCCCCTTCCCCCCCCCCCCATTTAGAGATTTTAGCTATTTATGCTTGAAATGATTAGTTGTGGATTCTTGTAGTCAAGCCCCGTATTCCCTGTGGATTCGACCGTAAACTTTGGTTAGGTTAATTACTAATAGCGACCGCTTTCTTATTGGACTGTGAACAAAATGTCAAAAATTATGGCACCATTGCCGGGGAATATAGCTAGGTTTTGATTTGAATTCACTATTAGTTAGTTCTAGTGTTGAATTCTAGAATCTCTTGTATTTTAGTTTTATTTTTGTTATTGTTGTTTGATTTTATCTACAGGGTGTACTAGGTTTATGCCCAACACCAGGAGCCAAGTAGCTCCACTCAATTTGGAGATCCATCGATTACCAAGAAAAATGGCTCACATGAATGAGGAAATCGAGGTTGAGGAGGACATGAATATGAATGAGGATATGGGTATAGAGGACAATCCACAACCAAGGGGTAACAGGCCACAACTTAGGGACTTCAATGAAAAAGCTTATTGATGGAATCAATATCGATTGAACCCTATGCTATGGATGTTACCGATGCCATAGTACTTACTCCTTTATTGGCAGATACTAAGTTCACTGTATCGAGTGGATTGCTCTAAATGCTCCAAAACCACGGACTATTCATAGGGCTACCTTCCGAGGATCCCCACCGTCATCTCCATAATGTGGTATTTGTTTTCAAGAGTGTCATGGGGACATAAAACCTTTCTCTTGATGTTGTTGGTCTAAGAGTGTTTCCACTGTCATTGACTAGCAATGGAGCTGTATGGTTATCTGAGCTTCTTCCGGGAACTATTACAAGTTGGGTTGAGCTTTAGAGAGTATTTGTTGAAAGATATTTCCAAGATAAAAAAAGTTGAAGCTCAAGGACCAAATAAACAATTTTGAGCAATTGTTGGGTGACTCTATTAGCACAACATGGGAGAGGTTCACCAAATGCTTGAGGATGTTCCCTGATCACAAGATTGTTGATGATGCCTTAGTTGAGATTTTCTATCAGGCACTTGATGAGAATAGTCAAGCTTGCGCCGACATAATCATGGGAGGCATGTTCCTAGACCAACCTTTTGCATTGATAGCCGCAAGGATAGAGCAAGTGGTCAAAACAAATAGAGCATGGGGTCAATGAGAGCGAGGTGCAATGAAACCTACTTGTGTGGTCAACACCAACAATGAGCAAGCAAAGGTGAAAGAAGAGATCATGGAACAACTTGCTCAACTTTGCACAAGTATGGACTTGGTTTTAAAGAAAAATCACGCAAGTGCTAAGGCAGTCACCCACCAACCTCTGATGGCTCCCATTTATGATGATCCATTCTTTGATGAGGATGCACATTTTGTAAGCAACCAAGCGGCGGGTTTTCGGAACAACACCCAAGGGTTTGGGAATCAAGGTCGGAACTTTAATCGTAATGGGATGTATAGATACAACCGGGGTAGATACTATGAGAGAGAGTGTGTGTCAGATGCCGAATGGAGAAGAAGAGAGCGCTACATGAATGGTTCTTATGTGCCACCTCACAATTGTGATGTCGGATCAAGCAACTCTAGGATCGAAGAAATTTTCGAAAAGTTGTTGAAGAGAGGCAACCATCAAGATGAGACTTTTAAAGGGAATGAATGTGGATTTTTCAAGAGTCTCACTTGGTGGTGATTAAGAAACTTGAACAACAATTTGGACAAGTTTCTTCATAGTTGAACCAATGCCAAAAGGGTACATTGCCAAGCAATACATTTCAAAATCCTAAAAATGAGGGCATTGCACGGCGATGATGACTAGGAGTGGCAAAAACACCGTAGATACCCTATGCCAACACTTATGGATGAATTTGATGCGAAGAGTCTTGGTGGTGAAGTCGTGGTTGAGGAAAAAGATCCAAAGGTTATTGGGATGCAACAAGAAAAGGAAGGGAGCATGAGAAATTGAAATCAATTCCTAAACCCCCTCCTCCTTTCCATCAAAGGCATAAGAAAAAGGAAGAGGAGGGTAAATTCAAACACTTCCTCTCAATGTTGAAGCAACTCTGCATCAATATTCCCCTTCTAGAGGCCTTGGAGAAAATGCCCGGGTATGCCAAGTACATGAAGGATTTGGTTACCAAGAAACGCACTTTGAGCCAAGAGTTCTCACAAGAACTCCAACATTGTAGTGCGATTATGACCAAATGCCTTGTGCAAAAACTAAAGGACCCCAGTGCATTCACCATCCCTTGCACCATTGGTGATGTTGAGTTTGAAAGAGCAGTGTGTGACTTAGGAGTAAGCATCAATCTAATGTCTCTTGCTGTATTCAAAAAGCTTGGCCTTGGTACTCCTACCCCTACAAGAATGAGGTTGCTTATGGAAGATCGAACAATTGAAAAGACAGAGGGAATACTTTTGGATGTTCTTGTTAAAGTTGATTAATTCATCTTTCTCACGGACTTTGTGATCCTTGACTGCGAATTGATTTTTAGGTGCCCATTATTTTTGGGAGACCATTTCTAGCCACTGGAAGAGCCCTAATGGATATGGATTCGGGTCAACTGCGGTTTAGGGTTAATGATACAGTGTTCGTGTTCGATATTCGCCAATCCATGAAATACCCAGATAAGTGCAAGAGTGAGGTGTGGACCCTCGATGATAGTTGATGAAGGACGATGATAACGTCGAGCCACGTCATTAAACAAAGGCAACCCAAGCATTATTGATAATCGTTGGCTTATTTTAAGTGTTTTTGGTTGTTTAGATTCTTAGGTAGAAGGTGCGAGTTTGTTTTTATGATGAAAAACATTGATGCAGTTGTAATATTTTGGGAATTGTTTTCTTTTGAGATTTGGTTTGCAGGTGAAAAATTGAAGAACTGAAGATCTAAAAAATGGCATTTGGAGTAGCCTCAACGATAAGGCCTATGAGTCGTAGTCTTTATTACAACTCGTAGTCATGCCTCATAATGGGTAACAGTGAGTATCAGATGTTGGCAACTCCTGTTACAGCCCTAGAGGTGGCACCGGCAGATGATGAGGCATTTGAATGGCTAGATGACCATCTGGAAGTCCGTGGGAAGAGGCCCCTTGAGCATAATTATGACCCAAAGCCGGCCCCGAAAAGGCTGAGATCGGAGGAAGAGCCCATACCAGAAGAGGTGGTGCAGGAGTCGCTATTGTTGGCGGATTTTCAGAGAGATCAGGAGCAGTACACCCCATAGGGAGAGAGTACTTCCGGTACTGCTGCAGAGAAGTTGATGCCCCAGGACCCCATAGACTAGCCAGAGACTGTTGCTTGATGCACCATGATGTTTGACTTCTTTTGACCCAGTTCTTATTTTGTCATGATGGATATTTTATTTTCCTATTAGACAATATTTTTATTATGTTGGTTTTTGGATGTGTTTTAATATTTCTAGTTTGGGTGTTATTTTTACTTATACTTTGGATGTTAATTGTCGATTTTTAATGTATATATGTATATATTTCTATATTTTCGTGTTCTGCTTTCGTTCTTGTCTTTAATTTGAGGACAAAGTATCCTATTTTGGTGGGGTGTGAGAAGTTATGGATTAAGGTGAAATCTGAGTAGCCTCAAGTCCATAACTTCCCCTATTTTTCATCCCAAGATTTTCTTACCATGATTCTTTTTCCTTGTGGATGCTCACTTTTCTATTTAATCGGCATGTTTAGCTAGTGTAGATAATGTGTAAGTTCATAGTAGTGTTATCTATTGGCATACACATAATTTTTAGATGTATTTTTAAAGTTTTGGTGAAAAATTAGGTACCCTCAAAATTTTTTCAAATTGTAGTGGTTGATGCGTTCATACATCTTTGAGTATCTGGCAATGTTTGTTCTGATATTGTGAAGGTAAGCTGAGACTGAAAGCATGACTTGTGAGTCTATATTTGATTGTGGATGTAATAGACATGTGTGTTTTGAGCTTATTTGCTGCATTCATGCATCTTGTATGGGCCCAGAACTTGCCTTAGTACCCTAATATTGGTTTGGTGATGTGGTGTATATGGAAAGGATCTTAGGCTTTTGTTCATTGAGTGAACCCACTTTTAGCCTAAATGATCCACCAGGTGAGTGAGCGAATCCGTTGTTCCAAACTTTTGAGCTTCTCATGTACTCATTCTTTCTTGATACCTTGCTAGCTTAACCTCGTTTGATGAAATACCTTAATATTGACCCAGGCCTATCCTTGGACATGTGAACCCTAATTGAGGCTAAAATCCTAAGTTTTTTGGTGGCAACAAGTTGTGGCCCTAGTGTAAGGAATAGATATTGTGTGCTTCACCTCAGGCTAAAGCCTAAGTTGAGGGTGACCCTTATTGTGGTAATGTAATATTAATAAGGTGGTTAGTTGGGAAATCAAGAAATAAATGAAAAAGCATGAACATAGTGAAGAAAAAGAAAAGAAAAATGCCTTGAGTTGAGAAAAAGTAGCAAAAATGAGTTTGAAATCGAGGTACAACTGAAACAGAGAAAGAAAGCACTCGAGAAAAGTTTGAAAACAGGAGAATAAGGGTAGATTTATTTAAAAAAGGGTTGGATTATTAAAGCAAAAAGTGTTGGTAAACATGGTTCAAGGATAGCTTTTAGTCACTACTTGCCCAAAATACCATACCAAAGCACCCTGAACCTATGTTACAAGCCTATAAGTCCTAAAGTGATCCACTCCACTTTATCACCAAGCCAGAGGATTAATATAGAGGCAAGCCTATGGTGTTAGTTAGTATGCATGAATTTCAATTGTGAGAGTGAGAATGCTTCCTCAGTCCCTGAATTCTAAATGCTTTTGATTAAATATGAGGGACTTCTTTCCAGTGAGGGCATTTACACCACTAGCACTTGTGTACGATTGATGTTCCTTATCTTGTCATAGTTGGATTGCCAGGTATATCATTATGTTCTTATTCTTCTTAATAACTTTGCAATCCTGTTTTTAAAATAGCGTTTGGGTACCTAGATCAAAGGAGTTGTTGTATATGCCATTAGTATAGCTACTATTTATTTCTCTTTGTTTGAGTAGATTGAGTCGTCGCTTGAGGTCAAGCAATAATTCTAAGCTAAGGGTGTTGATATGCTGTGAAAATACAACACATTTGATGCCTAAAACAAGGGATTGTGTGAGTTCTTAACGCAACTTTTTATGATTTTTATGTGTTTCTGTGTTGTTCTTGCAGAAAAGTAAGGTTGGCATGATTTTAAAGAAAAGTTGCAGATTTTGCTGAAGCTTAGGACATAAAAGCACACCTACGAGTCATAGCACAAGTTACGAGTCGTAAGATTTCCTAGCAAGAATTAGAGACCAAAAATTCAGAAATCTGCTAAGTGGAGGTCACCCCTACGAGTCGTAAATCTCACCACGACTCGTATTAGAGGACTCATAGCAAGAATCAGAGAGCCAAAATGTTGGACCACAAACTGAAGGCCTTACTAGCAAAAGAACATACGAGTCATAGCTCTAGCAATGACTTGTACCTATGGGTCCTACAAGTTTAGTCTAAGATGCCAAGAACCTGATGCGAGACCCCAACTACGACTCGTAGGTCATCCTACGAGTCGTACTTGCGAGACTTATCAGCTGCCAACTGTCTTTTCTGTGTAAATTCTAGGGTTATTTTGAAAATACTATATATAGTTTAAGTTAGGGTTTTAGAAAGAGGAGTTCAACTTGGAGACACTTTATCATTACCTTTTGAATCTTCTCTTAGTTTTTTAGTTAGTTTATCCTTTTTCTCTTGGAAAACCTATTTTGGGGATTGCAAATCTTGCTTTGTATTCATTGTTGATCAATCAAGCTTTTTGGTTTGCAACTTGTGGTGCCTACATTCTTCAGTGCTTGTAGTAAAACTCTTATTTATATCCTGTTTTAGCATGTTTGCTTGTTTTACCTTAGCCATGAGTAGCTAATCACCTATAACTTGGGGTCGTGGGAATCATGGGTAGTTGATTTGAAATAACCTAGGTTTATTGCATTTCTACGATAGGGCTTTGCATTTATTGTCTATTTCTCTTCATTATGACTATTTTTTGGTGGTGGCCAACACCAAACCCCGCCTACTATCACTAGCCTGACCAAGGTGGTGACGAATAGGAAAAAAGAAATAGATGACAGGATTCGATTGATGTGTTTTCATCTTATCAACCAAACCTGACCAAGGGGAGGTTCACTGGGACAATTAGTAACGGTTAGTTGGCACGCCATGGTGGCTGACCAAGCTCAACGGTGAATTCGGCCTTCACCTTCATAAGAGAGCTAGAAGAACGTAAGTTACCATCTTACATGCAAATTTCCATTTATAGTTATGTTGCCTAGGGAAATCAAGTCAACGAACCATTGTGAACACAATTCCTATGTTGTCCCCAAAATTGAGTGCTTTCTTGCGTCTTAGTTTAGTGTTTATTCTATTTTGTTTTTGTCAAACCCCCCATCCCCCCGCCACCCCATTTAGAGATTTTAGTTATTTATGCTTGAAATGATTAGTTGTGGATTCTTGTAGTCAAACCTCGTATCCCCTGTGGATTCGACCCTAACCTTTAGTTATGTTAACTACTGACAGCGACCTCTTTCTTATTGGAGCATGAACATTAGATGTCAATAGCCCATATTCATCATGAAGTCACTTGACTTGTAAAACATGTACATATCTGAAGAATTCTTAACTTAGCATTTCATCAAAAACTTGGTGGGCACATATGAGACATGTTCAAATCATACAAAATGCAAGAGTATAGATCATGAAATAGTGATATCAATGCATCTTAAAATTATGTAAATCAGCCCACCAACATCATAGTAAAACCCCATAATGAGTAACTTGTAAATCATATCAAAACTTCACAATAGTTCATAGATCTCATAGCTTGAATCATGTGTAGTGTTAATAAACAAAGATCACTTCATAGTATAAGCTCAAAATAGATATTTATGCAAAATCAATAATATTTGACAAAAACTCAACATATATCATGCTCATATTTCATAATAACAGATACCCATAAGAAATACAACTTGAAATCATGCAATTTTTATAAAAAGGAAGATTGGGCTTCATGGGTGAAAGGAACCCATGAATGAAACCCACATACCTTAGACCTTGAATTTATTGAAATTGAGTTGAGAAAGACTTGAAGCTTGGAACGGGGTTTTGAAATCCACAACTTGTTCTTGAGTTTCCTTGAATTCTTATTGGGGTTTGGTAGAGGATCTTAGGAGAATTTGAGTGTATTCCAATTGGGAGGAGTGAATTTGATCTTTTAGAGTAGGGTTTAGGTCTTTAGGAAGTGTTAATATATCATATGATCCACAAAAAACCAATAGAAATAACTAAATCTACTAAATGCCATTAGTGAAATGGAATTTGGCAAAAATTCGTATATGCCCTTGCACACACGAGTTCTACAAAAATGGGCATAACTTCTTCATTCGAACTCTAGATACGGTGAAATCAAGTGTGTTGGAAAGATAATTCACATAGCTTTAATTTGGTAGGTCGTGGGACACCCACTTCTTTGTTTGCTAATATATATGCCCCTTTAACGTTGACCCTCCTACTGGTACTTGTGCAAAACTTCGCCAACGAAAATTCCTTTGAACTTAGCTTGATGCGGGGATCCACAATGGTCTTTCAAGGCATAAATAAGCTTGACTTCGATTTGAATGAGAGCTTGAACCTTGAATGAATTTCTTTAGATCCGAAATGAGTTCCGGACACTTGAACTTGGGTGAAATATTTGGCTAAGTGTTAGAGAGGGTTTTGGAGAAGGTCTTGTATGGTAAGAAGGTGAAATATAGCTAAGTATAGTTATTTTTACGCATGGAGAGGCTTAGGCCCAAGACCCAAAGGCCTTGGACCGGAATAAAAAAATCAGGCATATTAAACACTGAGGCGTACACCTAGCGCGTCGCGCTTGGGGTGCGAAGTCTTATAAGGAAATCGCCACTTCAGATTTTCAAATTTCGATACGTTTGCTCTAAAATTGGGGTTATAACCATTTCCCACTCAATTTTGCCCATTGAACAATAATATGAAGTCGAATTTTCAATATGACACACGAATTTTAAGATATATGGAAATTACGATTATGGGCATTTCTGAAGCACATTTTTGAGCACGTTTTGGGGTCTTATTAATTGATTCATGGTTCCTTTCATCCATGAAGACCCAACACCTTTACTCTTTGATTTTATGAAATTTAGCTTACTTTAAATATGGGTCTTTTGAATTATTGTTCATCTGATTCAATTGAGATATGGGCTATATATAATTGTTGTTCTTAAAGTGATTTTAAACCCTAATGATGAATTTCATTGATCTTATGAAGATTTGAATATACATGTCCCCTTTAAAGATTGATTTAAGCATTAGTAATCTAAATTTGTGATTTAAATGTGAATTTGTATATGGATTTGCTTGAATTTCGTATTTTATTGTTGATTTAAGTTGGAATCTCTATTGCCCATGCTATCCTCTCATCATTTTTGGCATATGCATACATGAACGTTGTGTTTCTTGAGGTTTTTGATGTGTTCTATGTCCTAATTATGATGATGTCTGTGTTTTCAAGCAAAGTATTGGTACGATAATATTGTGATCACATAATGTCTATGATATGACTCTTTGAGCAATGATAGGTGTTTTACACAAATTGTATAAGTATGAAGGAGCTATTCTTATGCTTGGAAGTATGACATGAAGTATGTTTGGCTTTTTAGCTCAAGTATGCATGATTATGAAGTATGTTTGGCTTGTAAGTCTAAGTATGCATTGTTATGATTTGATAAAACTTATGCCTCTTTTACAAGCACATATTTATATATATATATATATATACATATATATATATATATATATATTCATGTCAGATGATGACTTAGCACCGAATTAGGTTGGAGGTAGGGAGGACCATCTCCAAGGGTCCTTACTCCTTTCACATAACTATATGCCTAACATAGGTTCTTGTTTATGCCCCTTTAAGGGATGATGAATGCTAATGGATATACCTTAGGCAAGTTGGTCACGTCTTTCTCTGTTGTGGGGGAGACGACAAAGTTCCAAGTTATAACTCACTTAGGCTTATGTCGATTGAGGTCCCATCCTCATTATGTACAAAGTGTTTTGACATTCATGCGTCATGTCTTTCATAGCATATGCTTATATATGTTTTTCTATATATGTTCCTTTGTCATCTAACATTAAATGCATGTTTAATGAGTTCATTTGCATTGCATACCTAAATACTTAGTACATTCAAACATATTAACGCATACTTTTTCCTATATGATCTAACTATGTCGGGGCCGGTGACTATATTCATCCCCCTTAGGCTAGTTTGGATTTGTGAAAGTTGTTTTGCTGAGTCCTATCATCAAACGACAAGCCACTATCTATCTACCTATTATGTTGCTTCCACATATGTTTTATTTACTTTGAGTGTGAGCCTGGGACATGTCTTGGCCCCCATCCTATTCTATGACTTAGAGGCATTGTTGGACAATATATAGACTCTTTTATGGATTCATGTTATGATATGCTACTTGTTTATGGAGATTATGTTTATGACTATCAATTGAATATTGCTATTATGATGTTACATTTGTGATGAGATATGGAAATGTGCAAAGTCCTAAGTCCCATTCTATCCTCATAGCTGAGTCATACTTAACCGCCCTTTAGTTATTATGTGTTATGTACTATGTGAATCCATGCAAATCCCTACCCTTATGACATCCCCAAAGCATGATTCATACTTTCTCGTCCCTTAGAACTATGTGTTTATTACTTTATTATGCACTTCCGAACCGATGATGTGAATGTGGATATTATGAGGCTTGTTTGGGGACTCTCGAATTTCTATTTACTATGTCGCTACTTGACCCTAGGCCCGAGTAGTGATAGATGGTAGGGGCAATGCTAGAGGTAGAGACCGTTAATCCCACTTCTATGACGCTCCAGCTCGGTTATAAGCCTAGACTTCAGACGAGGATATTACAGGTACTATTACTTTGTGCCAGCAACCGGCTTCAACATTGTTTGATCCTGGTTCTACATTTTCACAGGTAAATTTATTTTCCTCTCATTTGGGTGTGAGTACCAAGATTATTTCATCTCGAATTCATGTATTGACTCCCATGGGAGATTTGTTGGTGGTGGATTAGGTATGCCTATCATGTATGGTTACTCCTCAGGGTTTCGACACTCAGGCGGATTTCATATTCTAGATATGCTTTAGTTTGATGTTACCCTTAGTATGGACTGGTTAGATTCGCATCATCCCGTGTAAGATTATTATGGTAAGAGTATTTCCTTGGCTATAACTGGTATGTCCCTAAGGGTTTGGCAAGGGTTTGTTAGTTATGCACCGACTCGTGTTATGTCATACATTCAGGCTGAGATACTGATATATACTTGTTGTTTAGCATAGTTGGTTCACGTTAGTGATGTGATAGCTGAGGCTTCTTGAAAATCCCCACATGTACTTCAAAATACCCCAAAATCATAATTTCTATATATCACAAAATTCATGCGTGATTTTGAAAATCCGACTTCATATTATCTATCGGGGGGTAATATTGTGAGGGGAATGGGTATAATCCATTTTTTAGAGGACCTGGTGAAAAATAAGTTTTGCTAATTTTTGATTTCCAGTGGATGTCCGCGCCCTGGCCGCGACGTTCCAGGGGCACAGAGCAGTGTATTTAGTCAGGCGCGATAGGTCCGCGTTGCATTCGGGATGCGGACCACTATATTATTTTCCTTGGTTTTTTTGTTTGAGCCAACGGCATTGGGGTCATAGCCCCATGCCCACTTAAATGTGAAATCACCTATACTTAGACTTTTTTCAACTCCATAAGTCACAAAATCTTCTCTCAAACTTCTCTAAGACTCTACCAATTCTCTCATTCAAATCTAGGGAATTCAAGATCAACGTTGGGACTCAAAGATTTATTTTAATCTTTGAAACTACTTCAAGTTCATTTCAAGGAATTCAAAGTTTAAGGTATGTGGGTCTTCATCCATGGCTCCTTTCACCCATGGGGCCTAACCTTCCTTTTTTATGAAGATTACATGGTTTCAAGTTGTATTACCTATGGGTACCTTTTATTATGAAATATGAACATAAATCATGTGGTGGTTTTTCCAACTAATGACTAATTATGCATGAATGTCTATTTCAAGCATGTTCCATGAATTGCTTTTGTCTATTGAGACTATGCATGTTTTAAGCTATGAAGCTATGAACTATTATAAGCTTTTGGTGATGGATTTCAAGGTACCCTACATGAGGGTTTTACTACATGTTGGTGGGTTGATTTTCATTGAGTTTGCTCATATTATTTGACTCTTGAATTGCATGATTTTTAACAAGTATCATGAACCCATCATGTATTTGAAAAAATGACATGACTAGTATTCTCAATTATTGATCATTATCTACTCTCATGCTAAAGCAAGGATCATGTATGATCATTATGTACACTCATGTTCAAGTTAGGTACTCTATTAGTGCTCAAGCATGTTTAGGAGCTACTCAAGTCATGTCATCATGTCTATTACAAGTTATTCATGTTATGATTAAAGTATGACTATTGCAATTATTCTGTTGGATTTGACTTAGCACCAATTGAGGCTTAAGATGGGGGCTCAACTCAAGGGGTCCCTTATATAAAGTCATAGTCTCTAAATATGTGACACCTAAGTATTATACATGATCTCTCTTATCGTTTCTAGTTGATCCATCTAGTTATACCACACCTTATCGAGGGGGTGATAAACCTTGATCACCTTGATGAGGGGATGACATGCCTCGGATTATTCATAGTATGGCTACCATGGCAAGTAGATCATACCTTGTCGAGGGGGTGAAATACCTCGATCACCTTGTCGAGGGGGTGACATGCCTTGGAATCCAAGTAGTAAGTTGCTTGGTCTATGTTGGTTAAGGTCTCTTCCCACACATGTATTATGTACCATGCAAGTTAAAGGTTTTAGAAGCATGTTTGTTACAAGCATTATCATGCATGTCATGTTGAGATTATATATATGTGTGTGTGTGTGTGTGTGTGTGTGTGTATGTATATATCCATTGCTTATGATTATGCAATTTGAATATTTTGGCTTTTGTCTATGTTGCATTGAATCCCGCATACTTAGTACATTCAGACATACTAACACACACTCTATGCCTACATGATATTACCATGTAGGGACAGCTCCTTTTGATCAACCTCCACGTGGCTAGTTCAGTGTTTCAGAGATAAGCATTGGTAAGTCCTCAAGTCCAGGGACACTGTCTACACTACTCTTGCTATTTTGATACTTCTTTATGTTGAAAACTTGTTATTATAAGGATGAGCCCAGAAAGTGTCTTGGCCCCCCGTCCATTTCATGTTAGAGGTGTTGTTGGATATTATGATGTACTTATGCTATGAGCTTGATTCTTTTATAGTTTTATGTATATCAAGACTTCCCTTAGTGCGGCTTCCATTTTATTATATCTTTTATTGTTGTTTATTTTTCTTCGGTAACCAAGTATGTGTGATTGATATGCTAAGAGGCTTGTTTGGGGCCCCATCCGGTTCCCATTCGTCGCGTCATTTCTAGGCCCTAGGCTTGGATAGTGACAAACTTGGTATCAGAGCACTAGGTTATTAATGGTCCTCGGAAATCCAACACATCGCATCGATTAGAGTCTTATTCGTGATTTTGAAGCTCACCATAACTATGAATGGGAGGCTATGAGGCATTTTAGGAAATGTTTCACTTTTTCATGATCTATATCATGCTTTAGTGTAATATAATGATTTTACCCTAAAGAATGTTCTTTTTTCCTTCTAGACCATGTCGATTCAAAGGGGAAGACTAAGGAGAGCCCGTACTTCTGAGGAGCAATAGCCCCTCCCGCTCCTCAAGCTTTTCAAGATGGAGGGGTAGCCCAAGAAGAGTTCGAGGATGCTATAAGAATGTTGGCCCATGCTATGACCAACCAAATGAACCAAGGGGTCCAAACCCCTTATGCTCCCACTTCGGCCTCAAAGGTGAGGGATTTCACAAGAATGAATCCGCCGGAGTTTCATGGATCCAAGCCACAAGAGGATCCCTAAGAGTTCATCGATAAGGTGTATAAAGTGCTATCTATCATGGTGGTTGATTTGGAGAAGAAAGTGGAGTTAGCGGCCTACCAACTCAAAGGTGTGGCCCAAATTTGGTTCACCCAATGGAAATTGGAGAGGAGAGATAATGATGCTATTCCTTGGGAGGAGTTCAAAGCCGCATTCCTCATCCGATACTTTCCTATCAAGTTAAAAGAAGCTAAGATAATGGAGTTTATGAACCTTAAGCAAGGCTCCATGAGTGTGAGTGAGTATGCCCTCAAGTTCAACAAGCTTTCCAAGTATGCTCCACATTTAGTGGGTAACTCTAGAGCTAGAATGAAAATATTTGTGTCGGGGGTGTCCAACTTGTTTAATGAGGATTGTTGTACCGTCATGCTAGTGAATGATATGGATTTTTCCCGACTCATGACATATGTCGAACAACTAGAGGGGGGAAAAGCTTAGAAAAAGAAGTGGTGAGTCCAAGAGGACTCGTTTTGAAGTTGGGTTCCAAGGTTCCAAGGGTGGCCGGTTTCTTCAAGGCCACAAGTTCCAAGACTAAGGGTCTTCCAATGCTCCTAATAAGGGCTTTGATAATGATAATCCAAGGTTCCAAGGTGGTAATGTTGGAATGTCTAATCCTGAGTGGCAAAGGTGTGGTAGAAACCATAGTGGCCCATGCTTGAGAGACTCTAATGCTTGCTATGGTTGTGCTGAGGTGGGTCACAAGGTTATTGATTCTCCTCATGCTCGAAACAAAGGTAGAGATGGTCGTCCTCAAGGCCAAGGTGCTAATGTGGGGCCAAGGGAAAAGGGAGGCCAACAAGTGGGTGCTCCAAGGCAAAATAGATCCTATGCTCTTTAAGGAAGGCAAGGGGTGGATGAGGTGCCCGATGTCATCACCTATATATTAAAGGTTTTTTATTTGGATGTTTATGCATTGATAGATACGGATGCCACTCCTTCTTGCATTACTTCTTTTGTTGTCAAAAATCTCTATGTGAGTCCCGAATTGTTGTGTGAACCTTATGAAGTGTCTACCCTATTGTTGAGTCCATTGTTACTAAAAGAGTCTATAGAAATTGTCCCATATTCATATTGCATAAAGTCTTTCCTTGTGATTTTGTTGAATAAGCTGTGGTGGATTTTGATGTCATTCTTGGGATGGATTGGCTATATGCATACTATGCTTCCATTGACTGTAAAAACGTAGGGTTAAATTCCAATTCCCTAATGAACCCATCCTTGAGTGGGAAAGTAGTGACGTGGTAGTCAAGGCTAGATTTATTTCTTGTCTTAAAGCCCAAAAGTTGTTTTCTAAGGGTTGCCTTTACCATCTTATGAGGGTTAGGGATGTTGAGTCCAAAGTCCTTCCTATTGATTCGATTTGGGTGGTCAATGAGTTTTTTGATGTCTTTCCCGATGAGCTTCCTGGTGTTCCTACCTAAAGGGAAATAGAGTTTGGTATAGACCTCCTTCCCGATACTTACCCAATTACAATCCTCCTTACCATATTGCCCCAGCAGAATTGAAGGAATTGAAGGATCAATTGAGGGATTTGTTGGAGAAGGATTTCATAAGGCCTAGTAAGTCACCTTGGGGTGTACCAGTGTTATTTGTGAAGAAAAAGAATTGTTCTCTTAGAATGTGCATTGATTACCGACAACTTAATATGGTTACCATAAAGAACAAGTACCCTCTACCAAGGATTGATGACCTCTTTGATCAACTACAAGGGGCTAGTCATTTTTCATAGATAGATCTTCGGTCTGAATACCACCAAATGAAGGTGAGAGACTGTGATATTCCACAAACGACCTTTCAAACTAGGTATGGGCACGTTGAGATTCTGGTTATGTCCTTTGGGTTGACTAATGCACCGGCTATATTTATGGATCTCATGAGTAAGGTCTTTAAACCCTACATTGATATGTTTGTGGTAGTCTTTATTGATGATATATTGATTTATTTCTGGAGTGAGGAAAAGCATGTGAATAACTTGAGGGTAGTGTTGCAAACCTTGAGGGATGAGAGGTTGTTTGCTAAATATGATAAGTGTGAATTTTGGTTGAAAGAGGTTGTTTTTCTAGGGCATGTGGTGTCGGGTGATGGCATTAAGGTGGATCCTAAGAAGACGGAGGTGATTAGAAATTGACCTAGACCCTTGAGTCCGTCGGATATTAGGAGTTTCTTGGGTTTGGTTGGTTACTATTGGAAGTTTGTGAATGGTTTTTCTTCTATTGCTTCTCCTCTGACATAGTTGACCCAAAAGAAGGCAAAATTCATGTGGACCGATGAATATGAAAGGAGTTTTCAAACTTTGAAAGATAAGCTCGCCTCTGCTCCTATTTTGGCTCTACCGGAAGGGTTTGTGGTATATTATGATGCCTCAAGAATCGGTTTGAGGTGTGTTTGATGCAAAATGGCAAGGTGATATCATATGACTCTAGACAACTTAAGGTACATAAGAAGAATTATCCCATCCATGATCTTGAATTGGCGGTCGTGGTGTTTGCTTTGAAAATTTGGTGTCATTATTTGTATGGAGTTCATGTTGATTTGTTTACCAACCATAAGAGTATCCAGTATGTATTCACCCAAAAAGATCTTAACTTGAGACAAAAAAGGTGGTTAGATCTCCTCAAAGACTATGATATAAGTGTGCATTATCATCCCGGCAAAGATAATGTTGTGGCTGATCTTCTATGTAGAGTGTCCATGGGTAGTCTAGCTCATATTGATGATGGCGGCAAAGAGATGGCTAGAGAAGTTCACCAGTTGTCCAGATTAGGGGTTAGGTTGGATGAAGTGGAAAATGGTGGTGTAGTAGTTGTTGATGGTTCTAAATCTTCTCTGATTGAGGAAGTGAAGTCAAAACAAGAACTTGACCCCGCTTTTATAGAGTTGAAGGCCTTAGTGAAAGATGGTAAAGTGGAGGTTTTCTCCCAAGGGAGAGATGGTTCTTTTAGGTACCAAGGTAGGTTGTGTGTGCCTAATGTTGATGACATAAGGGATTTAATCTTTAAGAAGGCCCATAATTCTTCCTATTCTATTCATCTCGGTTCTACAGAGATTTATAGAGACTGGAGGGAGGTATATATGTGGAGCGGTATGAAGAGGGATATTGCCAAGATGATATCCGGATGACATAATTGCCAACAAGTGAAGGATGAGCATCAAAGGCCGTGTTGCCTAATCTAAGACGTAGAAATTCGTACTTGGAAGTGGGATGAGATCAATATGGATTTTGTGGTTGGGTTGCCTAAGACTAGAAAACACTTTGACTCTATTTGGGTTGTTGTGGATAGAATGACAAAGTCGGTTCACTTTCTACCAGTCAAAACCACTTATGGTGTTGAAGATTATGCCTAGTTATATATATATATACGAGTCTGCTTATGGGTTTTGAGATGAGGGTCCACAGGAAACAGCCTATCTACTTCTATGAGGTAGTGGTAAGGTCTGCGTACACTCTACCCTCCCCAGACCCCACTTGTGGGATTGTACTGGGTATGTTGTTGTTGTTATATATATATATATGAGTTGGTTAGATTGCATGGGGAGCAGTTATCCATCATTTCAGATCGTGGTGCTCAATTCACTTCTCATTTTGGTGGTCCTTCCAAAGAGGTCTTGGTACAAAGTTAGGCTTAACATGGCTTTTCATTCTCAAATGGATGGTCAAGCTGAGAGAACTATACAAACTATTGAGGATATGCTTAGAAGGGTAGTTGGGAAGAACATCTTCCACTTATTGAGTTTGCTTATAATAATAGCCACCACTCAAGCATTGGTATGGTTCCCTTTGAAGTTTTATATGGTAGATGTTGTAGATGCCCAATTGGGTGGTTTGAAGTGGGGAAGATGGCTTTTCTAGGTCCGAATTTGGTCATGGAGGCCTTGGAGAAGGTGAGGTTGATAAGGGAGAGATTCAGAATAGCCCAAAGTAGACAAAAGTCCTATCCGATGTGAGGAGAACTGATCTTGAGTTTAAGGTAGGTGATTGGGTTTACTTGAAAGTCTTACCCACGAAGGGTGTGGTCTGGTTTGGCAAGTCAAAGAAATTGAACCCTAGGTTTGTGGGTCCTTATAGTGTTTTGAGGAGAGTGGGTAAGGTTTCATATGAGGTAGAGTTGCCTATGTAGATAAATATGGTTCATCCGGTCTTCCATGTGTCCATTTTGAGAAAGTGTGTAGGAGACTAAAGTGCTACAGTGCCCTTAGAGGTTGTGGGTGTTGAAGAAGATTATTTAACCTATGAGGAGGTGATGGCGGAGATTTTTGATAGAAAAGTGAAATGGTTGAGAAACAAAGATATAGCTTTCGTCAAGGTCCTTTGGAGGAATCAACAAGTTGAAAGTGCCACATTGGAAGCCGAGGCGGACATGAAATAGTGATACCCATATATCTTCCACTCTACTCAAGCTGAAGGTAATAATTTAAGTCCCCTATATGATATCAAGTCTTAAGTTTCAGCCTCATGTCATTCTGAATGCATTCATGTTTATAGTAACATGTATAAGTGATTTTTGACATTCATGTTGAGATATTTGAAGAATGATGTTTAAGGACATTTGTTGCATTCATGTCGGGCTGAAAGCTTCATAATTATTTCTCTTACACATGTTTCTTTGACATTCGAGGATGAATATTCCCAAGGGGGAGATATCGAAACGCCCCACATGTACTTTGGAATGCCCCAAAATCTTAATTTCCATCTATCTCAAAATCCATACGTGATTTTAAAAATCCGACTTCATATTCTTGATTAGGGGGAAAAATTGAGTGGGAGATGAGTATAACTCGGATTTCGGAGGACCCATATCGAAAAATAATTTTCGCTAATTTTTAATTTCCAGTGGCTGTCCTCGACCTGGAAGCTATGCATTAGGGGCGGGGTGCAGTTTATTTTGTCAAGCGCGATAGGTCTGCGTCTCAGTAGGGACGTGTACCAGTGTATTATTTTCCTTGGTTTTTCTGTTTTAGCCAAGGGAATTGGGGTCATAGCCACATGCCCAGTTACATGTGAAATCACCCATCCATAGCCATTTTCAACTCTATAACTCACAAAACCCTCTTTCAAACCTCTTTGAGACTCTATTAATTTTCTCATTCAAATCTATGGAATTCAATCTCAACTTTGGGACTCAACGATTCATTTGAAGCTCTGAAACCACGTCAAGTTCATTGCAAGGAATTCAAGGTTTATGGTTTGTGGGTGTTCATCCATGGGTCCTTTCACCCATGGAGCCCAACCTTCCCTTTCTAGTTATACCACACCTTCTTGATGTGGTGACATGCCTCAATCACCTTAATGAGGGGTGACATGCCTCAGAGTATTCATGGTATGGCTACCATGGCAAGTAGACCACACCTTGTTGAGGGGGTGACATGCCTTGATCACCTTATCAAGGGGTTGACATGCCTCGATCACTGACATGCCTTAGATTCCAAGTAGTAGCTCGCTTGGTCTATTTGGTTAAGGTCTCTTCCACACATGTATTTTGTACCATGCAAGTTGAAGGTTTTACAAGCATGTTTATCACAAGCATTAATCATGCATGCCATGATGAGATTATAAATATCCATTGCTTATGATTATGCATTTGTGAATATATTAGCTTATGTATTTGTTGCATATTGCATCCCACACACTTAGTACATACAAACATACTAACACATACTCTATGCCTACATGATATTATCATGTACGGACTGGAGCTTCTTTTGATCATCCTCCACGTGGCTAGTTCAGTATTTTAGAGATAAGCATTGGTGCGTTCTGAAGTTCGAGGATACTATCTACATTACTCTTGCTTTTTTGAGACTTCATTATGTTGAAAACTTGTTATTATGAGGGTGTGCCCGAAAAGTGTCTTGGCCCCCGCTCCATTCCATGTTAGAGGTGTTGTTAGATATTATGATGTACTTATGCTATGAGCTTGACTCTTTTATACTTTTACGAATATCAATACTTCACTTGGTCCAGCTTCTCTTTTCTTATATCTCATATTGTTGTTTGTTTTGCTTCCATGACCAAGGTCGTGTGATTGATATACTAAAAGGCTTTTTTAGGGCCCTTTCGAGTTCCCATTCGGGATGTCACACTAGGGCCTAGGTTTGGGTCGTGACATGAAACTCCAGGTCATTTCTATGTTTCCACAAATATTTT
>JAPFFP010057553.1:0-28041 GCA_026153255.1 Solanum medicagineum | reverse complement strand
TTAAGGGTCTTTGTGGTTTAAGATTAGCACCAGTGCCTAATCGGCACGAGTCACGGCCCCGGGTGGGGTCGTGACAACACACAACCATTCAACACTTAAACAAAACCATTAACGAATTGATTAGAATGAAGTAAAAAGAGAATTTCTTAACAGTCTTCATAGCCTCGAAAGGATAAGTAATGGACATCTCTGCACTGATCCTCAAGACTCTACTAGACTAGGCTTACATACATATAGGACATATGAACCTGGGCTTTGATACCAAATTGTCATGAGCCAAAACTCAAGTGTGATGCACTCACCTAACTCTCTAATGTGAGTCAACCCAACCCTAAACAACTAAACATAATACTAGTTGCGGAAGATAGAAACAATCTAATAAGATAGATAGCGTAAGAAATCGAAACTAAAATAGCCTAATAAGATAGATAGCATAAGAAATCAAAACTACTACTATCCTAGAACTAGTGTCACATACACAAAGCCTCTACAATAAGAATACACAAATGAAAATATAGGTCTCAATGTTTAGTTCCCAAAGGGAATATAACATAAGATTAAAATCTCTAAGGCCTGCCAAAGGTATAAGCAGCTACCTCACCAGAGATCTTGAAGCTCGATCATGAAATGAAGGAAGCTAACAAGGGGGACGGGGCTCACAACCTACAAAAATGTAGCACAAGGCAAGCACCAAACAAGAAGATACTCCTTAGCACATGGAAACTAACCTAAAGTAAAGCAATGAAGAACACAAGTACTTCTTAACACCAAACCAGATACCATCGAACTACAAACTTCCATTCAGAAAAATCTCAACACAATGTATACAATACAAAGAAATCACAAGGATATAGATATACTCTTTGCATAACATGGCATTTCAAAAGATCCAACTATAAAAAAGTCAAATGATACAATAGATATCTAGTCTCGTGAGCAATTCATATAACAATAACAACTAGCAGTGATATGAAATGAATGCCATGAGATGTAAATCATGTGATTCAATGTCAAATAATCGTAATGTATGTTTGTCATATGATGCACATCTTCCAATAACATCAGACCAGAACTTATGGAGGCCACGCAAGGACCATGTATCGGTGAGCATTGCCGACAATGACCTCAACCAATGAGTCACTCACACAATAACATCAAATGGTAGAGACCTCAGGCACCAATCCACATGTTACCTTACTCGTCTCTCGATCGTAGACATCACAAGTACCAAAATGCACAAATAATAGTGAATGCAATGTATTTGATCTCAATTATATCATAGTGTATGCACCATAATGATTTCAATATTATCATAGTATCAATATCATCAATGTCTCGATATCATATCAATATGCATACAAATCATATCACAATATAATATCCATCTCAACATTAATATCAAGAGATTCACAAGATCACATATCTTACAATTCACAAGTAAGATCTCACAGTATGAATAATTACTCAAACTGAAAAACTCATGATCAAGCCAATGATGATACAATTCAATCCCAAAGTAATTCCATACACGTAGGAGCATGCAAAGTTGAATCATACTTAACAAAAGGTAGAAGTCCACTTACCTTAAATAAAGTCTTAAATCAAGTTAATTCCAAAGCTTTCCCCTCTCTATGGTACTCCAAATCACCAAAATCTATTCATATATGACATCAGAATCACATAACAATCTAATGACACTAAAATCAATCAATTAAAATGAAAAAGGCAAAATTATCAAAACTTGATGCCAAAAAAAGTAGTCAAGATCTGAAATTTAATATTTCAAAATGTTCTCCAAGTAATAAGGAATTCGATAGTGAAAAACGCTTTGAAAATGCAGTTAAAATAGGGGAGGAATCATCAATTTAGGATTAGAGATCAAAGTCCAAAAAATTCTCAAAATCTCCCAATGAAAATCCTAAAATTATAAGTTAAAAACACAATTTAATCAATGAAATTGAAGAAGTAGGTTAGAAAATAGTTACCCAATTGATTTGCCATGAAAAACCTTGAAGTTCTCTCTAAAACGAAGATGGAAATATTAAAAACAGTGACAAATGATCTAAACCACATCATTTATAATAGGGCACTGTTCAGGCGAAATAAGTACTCTACTAACGGGGATAAGAATCTGCAAATGCAAAGTAATAATCCTCCCTAGCCTCCGCAGATGCGGGGACTCGATCCGCGAACGCAGAGGTCACTCTTGCTATACCTCTACAAATGCGGGCCCACTCTCGCGAACGCACAGTACAAAGTTGGTGGCACCAGAATTAGCTAAAAATCAACAATGACATAGCTTGAAAAATCAAGAATTGGACCCTCGGGATTCATCCGACACCCCATGAACCCAAATCAAACACGAAACCCTACCAGAAACGATGGTCTGGCTTCAATAGAACTATCAGAATTCAAATTGGAGACCTCCTTGGCCAAAAAGCCTAGAAAGATTATTTAAACTAGTTTAGGACTCAAAAAATTCAAAATAATATAAAAAATTCTAAAAATTACAACGAAGTCATTTCTAGACTTAGTTTCACCACTCGAAACAACTAGAATTGTTGAAATTTCGATTCGAGCTTCCAAACTTTGCATATTGACTAAAGTCAAACTATGATTCAAAATGAACTAAAAATGCAACTTTAAGCCTAAAATATCTGTTTTAGCTCCAAATTCAGTTCTCCAAGTTCTCCTAAATCAGATTCGACATTCTAGAGCTAGTGGAATTGACAAAATTACAATCTGACACTCGAAACTCAAAACGACCACGACACTCAAAATTTCCAACTTTAAGCTTTTAAAAACTCTTTGTTTAGTAAAACTCCAATTTCTTATAAGGTTTTGAAAATCTGACTTTTAGACTTGACCAAAAATAACCTAAGGCAACTTTCGAGAAGGGAAAAATAATAATTTAGTCAAAAGTATCAAAAATAACCTTCAAGGTTATTCCAATAAGGTACAACATTTCGCTTTATAATGTTACATATATTATTCATAGTTAAAAAAATTCAAAATAATATTTTGTACTCATATTGCTAAAATTTAATAATACAATATATGTACATAGGAACATGATCATGTCCAAGTTACACCTCTCTTTTGGAGGATAAAACTGTCATTGTCAAATATATATAAAACCTAACCAAGGTTAGGGTCGAAGCTCCCAGAGAATATAGAGACTCACAACGAATTCACCAATACGAAATTTTTTAAGTAATTAACAATTCAATTCCCCAAAAGGGGCGCGGGAGGGTTTGCAATGTTCAACAAGAATAAACTAAACTATCACAAGAGACAAAAAGTAATGCAGAACAACTTGAGAATTGTGTCCACCATGATTCACCAACTCAATATCCCCAGATAACCCAATTCTCCACCAGGGTATAGTATGTAGGATGATAATTTAAGTTCACCAAGCCCTTTGGTCAAAGATTTGAGGCGAATTTCACTATGTGACTTGACCCATCTCCATAGTGTGCAATACTAACCATTACCTATAGCCCCATGCAACCTCTCCTTGGTCTAGTTCGATTGATTAGACGAGAACACATCATCAAATCCTGTAAGTCAATCTATTTTTCTATTCATTACCATCTGGATCGGGAAGGTAACACTAGGCGAGTTCTAATTTTGGCCACCACTAGAAAACATGCAAAATGAAAAGAATTGATTAATACATGTAAATACCCATTCCATGAATTGCAAATTATCTGGGTTTATTTAGTTAGAAGTTCATGTTTCCCACAACCCCAAGTTGTGAATTTAGCTACTCATGCTATGGGTAAATGAAAAAATTGTAATTCCCGGTAAAATTATCAAAATACCCTTAGAATAGAGATGTGCATGCAATGCATCTTCCAAAACTTGGATGAAAAATCTGAGATCGGATTTGCGATCAGTGCAGAAAATCGAGTGAGAAAATGGTCTTGACTCGATTTAAGAGCAACAGGGTCAAAAAATATTTTTTGCAAAATTGACCAAAAACAGTAAGGGTACGCGACAGGGCCACGATGCGGACCTATCGCGGGCCTAAAACAGAAAGGCTATGGGACAGCTCCACGACGCGACACCTTCGTGGACCCACACTTATATTTTTTCTCAATTTTTTGACGGGATTGAATTTTTGAAATTCACATGTGCACGACAAGTCTGCGTCACAGACCTGTTATCCTGACTTTTTCCACCAAGTTTAAATTTTTTAAAATATTGAGGGGCATTCCAATCAATTCCCAAACCCCTCTTAAGTTCGATTAACGAATATAAAAAATCTTTTACATCAAGCCAAGTCCAAGGAATTTCTACCGACTAAGTTTTCGTATGAGTTAACCAAAGGGTCAACTTCAAGTAACCATATCTCCTGAAGTATGATAGATTAGGTTACCCAATATATAAATTGAAAACATTTGAATTAGCTTTCCAACACATCCAATATTGCCTTAATCTGAGTTCAAAGTAGAAAGTTGTGACCATTTTACTAAAGACTTGCAGAGCTGTCTCTGAAGGTGCGCGATGGCTCCGCATCATGGACTCAACACGGACCCTTTCTGGATGAGATAAATGATATTTCTTATTCTTATTTTGAGGGTACTTTTATCCTAAAACCTTTGGGGTCTATTTAAGGTCCCAAAATGTATAAAATGTTAGTTCTCATAATAAAAAACCCTCTCTTTAATGCTCAAGAATCATCAAGAAAGTCATCACGTTGGGATTAGCTTTCAAGATTCATCATCAAAGTAATCTATTCTTCATAAATTTCAATCTACCCAACCCGAATTTCTTCATCTATTCATGAATCTCTAATGGAATTAAATCATAACCTAGGGTTTCCAGAAAACGAATTCAAGATTCCCAAGAAAGGATTTATTGATTCTTCTTCTTCAAGAATTAGGGTTATTCATCAAGAGCTCTAAAAATTCTAAATCAAGAATTCAAGAATCAAAGAGAAGCTCTTCAAATAAAGCCTTTCCAAGTTCTTCCACTCTAAAAGAACTACCAGGATTAAGGATTTTCTCCAAGAAAGCGAGTATGCATCAAATTTTGGTGGTAATATCAACTTTCTACGTATCTAAGATTAATAAAAACATGAGATTGTCCTCTCATGTGCCCCATAGGTGGTCTTAGATGGTTGATTGAAGGTTCTTGAGTCAATATGCATGATTTCTTGAGTATTTTTTTAAACTATATTATTTACATGTATTTTCATATGTTGATGATCATCATAAACTTGTTTACTGGAATTGAATGTTTTACTTGAAATATTACATAACCCTATTTATGATTTCTT
Source organism: Solanum medicagineum (assembly GCA_026153255.1). Lineage (NCBI taxonomy): Eukaryota > Viridiplantae > Streptophyta > Magnoliopsida > Solanales > Solanaceae > Solanum > Solanum medicagineum. The sequence continues at coordinate 22,757 of JAPFFP010057553.1, read as the reverse complement.
AAAGATTGCCTGAAAGAAGGTAGGATTGACTCTAGAGCCTTGATTGGGAATATGATTTGGGATTGTGATTGAGACTGAAATGTGAGAATGATGATAAGTTGATAGAACTTGATAGTCCTTGAGTCTCTATAAATGAACTCTAATGATTTGTCTATTCGATTATTCCCTAATAATTGTTCAAATGCTTGAGCTGTTGATTCAGATGTCAATTGATTAGTTGATTAGAGTCTCTACAAGACTGATTGGAAAATTAGCCTCCATGAGGTTAACTGAGATGGTTTGATTGGTTTGATTTAAGATTAGAACCTTCATAAGGCTGAGTTGAGATGAGCCAATTGAGATGTATTGACTGGATGGATTGTTTTATGAGCATTGAGTCATGGGAGAAGTATCGAGTATCAAAAGAGTAAGAGTTAGTATAACTCGCACTCATTCAACTATGTAGCCAAAAGTAGGTGAGGATTAGAACCATTACATCTCACTGTGGTTCCCTCTAGATAGAGTCCCTAAAACAATAGAGGACTTAACGGATTGTTGGGGTCCCTAGTGGATTCGATTCGTCCCCTACCTGGAAAGAATGGGATAGTTGTGGCAATATCAGCATGATTGTTGTACAATCTCTGGCTCATAAGTGATTGTTGTCGAATAAGAGAAACTCCCAGAAAGTTCCTAACTGAGTACTCTGAGTCGAGATGAGATGAGATGAGATGAGTTGAGATGAGCCTCTCTGAGTCGAGATGAGATGAAATGAGTTTAGTTGAGTTGAGTTCCTTTGAGCTGAGTTCCTCGGAGATGAGTCTGATTTGATTGATGAGTTGATTGGTTGATGGGTCACTTGTCTACTCTTTATTCTTTCTTTAGATTGATACTTGACATGTCGATTGATTTCTATATAAAGTTGATATTATTTCTACATTGTTCTACATGTTTCGGTTTCACTCAGCTATTTTATATACCAGTATATTCCAAGTACTGATGTCCCCTTTTGGGCTGCATCGTACTATGATGTAGATACGCAGGATAGAGGACATTAGTAGGCGAATCGTTAAGGACCTTTGAGCGTTCAGCAGATTGGTGAGCCTCCCCTACTTCGGAGGATTCCTTATTTTCATCTTACTTTGGAGTTAGATTTGATTAGATTTATTTTGATTGAGGTAGCTATGGGTCTGTCATTGGCACCACCTGATAGTGATAGAGGCTTCATAGACTAGAGTCGAATGTTGATGTTAAGACTTGTTGAGCTAGTTCTTTCTACTAGCCTTTTTATTTATAATATTATTTTTGGGACTAGATGATGATTTGCCCATTCACTTCCTTATGTCTTCCGCTGATTAGTAGAATGTATGTCTGAATAAATGTGATGAGGCCAAGTGGTTCTCTTGGGGACTAGCAATAGTCTCTGAGTATCTGTTACATCTAGGGTACCCTCCCGGGGCATGATAGAAATCATGAGTTGAGAAAACATAATTAATCACTTACCCAATTGAGTTGAAGAATAAGCAAATCTAAAATATATTGAGAATCACAAGATTTGAAGATACATTGAATCCACAAGTGTATTCTCCTCCAAGATTGAAGTCTCCAAGTACAAAACGCTAAAAGTACTTTCTAATGACGTTCTTTACTGTACTCCCCTAAATAAGGACCTAAAAATTACTATTTATCGTATTTACAAATAAGTCCTTAAAAATAGAAAAATTGGTCGGTGACTTTCTACGACAGGCATTTACGACTCGTAAACTGATTTATGAGTCATAATTGGGGTCTCGTATTCAGCTCTTGATATCTTGGAGTCCGCTGCTACAAATCCATTTTACAAGTCGTAGACTAATCATGACTCGTATTGCACTCTTGTAGACTTCATCTGCATCACCTAGTCCTTCACTAAAATTCTTCACGAAACCACTTTATATGACTCGTATAGAAGTCTCGTATAACTGAACTTCAGATCTCATCTTTCACTGAAAATGTACACGAAACCCATTATATGACTCGTAGAATCCCCTACAATTCGTAGAGGATCCCGTAAACCATCAAAAACAAGAAGAGTCTGCAATTACGCCCCAAAATCATGTCAATCAGCTTTCCTGTAGACTAAACACCAAAAACACATAAAAATCATGAATGTCGTATTGAGAACACATAAAATCCTAAGTTTTAAGCATCAAATGTGTTGTATTTTGACAGTATATCAGAAGACACATTGTTCATTTACGTGTAATGATAACAATTTTGATAGTCAACGACACAAATTTTTTAAATCATCAATTTGAATAATTAGTAAATACAAAATCTTAATGAGCATTTACAAACCCACGCAAAATGTTAATGTATTACTTTTATTTAATAAAGTGAAAATGTAATAACAAATATGGATAGTATATAAAGAAGTATAATAAAGGAAGTTTGATGAGAAGGGCATTGGGAAAAAAATAATTAAAAGCAAATTAAAATTACCTATAGAAAGTAATACAATATTATCGCGTTGATGTAGGAGTTGTTTAGCATTTCTAATCGTAGGATTATAATTTCAGAATTGTAGTCAAATTTTATTTTATTCATTTATTATGTAATTGAATTTTTCGCAATGTTCTTTTAGATTTTTAGATTTAAGTAGTTAAAAGATAAATAAGAACTTATTAAAGGTATAAAAATCGTTTAATATTTAAAGAATATTTTGGTCAATCAACATTTATGTTCATACTTTTAGATTAATATAATATAATATGATATAATATAGAAGATATTGATAGATAAATAGATAAATAGATAAAAGTAAAACTCATCCTTTTGGGTACATGCCTAATTGTTTATCTTTTTTCATGAACAAACACGTAATAATTTTTTTATAGCAAGTATTGTTCTTTTCTTAATTATATTTTTCACATCCCTTAGCATACGTGCCTAATTCTTTATTTTTGTTCATAATAACAAACGTGATTATTTTTTTATAATAAGTATTGTTATTTTTTAAAAAACATTTGATGTTATCTCTCAATAATCACTGCAACATCTGCCTTATACTATTTATGGAAACAAATTCAAGATTTTTGTTAAGACAAAAGTATCCATTATGTAATAAAAATAAGAGAGACAATATACTCATAAGACATCAACACTATAGTTAACTCATTCATCTAGTCTCATTGGACATTCATCAATTCAACTCATCACATCAACTATCAAACCTTTGGTTACATCATTTTAAGGTTCAGTTCTAGACTCATAAGAACTCAATCATGCATCGTTCTAACTCATAGCATTTACAAGAGCACTTGTAGAATTAATAAATTTTAGGTATCCCACAGACTCTTTAGGCTCAAAATATGCTCACGCAAGTAAAATATGTGAAGATAATAAGAAATCATGCTAGGGTTCATGCATTATGTCAAAATCATCTAATTCAAGTATTTAAATCATAAAAATAGTAATTCATGCAATATTATTAAAAAATATATTAGATTTTAAGAAAAAAACTTCAAGAAACATCCATGGGAGATTCAATTTACTCAATCAGCATCAACCCCTGTTATAGGGCACATGGAAGAACAGAATCCATGTTTTGGATAGCCTTACATACCTGGAATTTATGAACATTGAAGTATCTTGGAAGAATTCTCCAGTTTTTCCTCAAAACCTAGCCCTTTTCTCTCTTGAAACCTTGCTTTTATGTTATGAGAGAGTGATTTAGTTTAAAAGTGATAAACTGACATGTTTAGGGCTTTATCTAGGTGTAAAAACGTCAATCCTAGGCTTAGAAAGGGTGGGAAAAGATCAAAACGACCTTTCTTAAAAATCTATCAAAAGTCATCTACTAGCCCATTTACGGCCCGTAGAAAGTTCCACCTCCCGTAGGGATCCTTTCGTAAAGTTTTGGCCTAATTTTGGAGTTTCTGGTTCATTTTACGAGCCCATTGTACGACCCGTGGATGGATTCATAAAGTATGGAGCCAAAAATAAAGTTTCAGGACTGTTTTTCATGAGTTAGCAGATGGGTCGTACTTCAATTTACAACCTATAAAGAGGTTTCATAGAACAACTCTGCAACTGGCAGTCTCTAGTAAAACGGCCATAACATTTGACTCCGAACTCCAAATGAGATGAAATCAGTTGCGTTGGAAATCTAATTCAAAAGGATTTCATTTGATAGGTCATGGGATACCTAATTCTTTCTGTTATAAGTGTTTTGATTATTAAAAGTTGACCCTTTCACAATCTAACACTAGAAACTCAATTTATAGGATGGTTTTGAACTCGACTAAGTGCTAGAGGTCTTTCGTGACGCTAATACACTTTCCACATATAAGAATGAGGATTTAAACGTAGGTACATGTGAATATAGAGTTATGGAGTGTCACAATATCTTCCCCTTGGTATCATTCATCCTCAAATGATGAGCTACGATGAGACCTATCAAGAATGAACTCGAATACTTAGATACTCGAATATTCATACTTCAAAATTCAACCTCATCTTACATCTGGAATTAAAAGGCTACGTCTAACATCATCATTCGACCTGAATACAATTAAAGACATGCATACTCAAATGCTCATAGACTCAAGAAGAACATCAACTCAGAGATAAGAACTCAACTCAACAATGGAAAAGTAACTTAAAGGGTAGAAATGAATTATTGCCATCAATTTCATCATTAGAAGGCACGAATAGGTGAGGGTATATGGCCTTCATATCCTATTTGCCTTCCCATGTAGCCTCTTCAACGGATTGACTTCTCCACAATACCTTTACAGATGCAACCTCTTTAGTTCTCAACTTGCGAATTTGACGATCAAGGATTTGGACAGGGACCTTTTCATAACTTAAACTATCCTTTACTCCAATGCTTTCAACAGCCACAACCAAGGGAAGATCTCCCAAAAACTTCTTAAGCATAAAAATATGAAAGATTGGGTGGATGGTCGTTAACTCTGGTGGTAGCTCTAACTCATAAGCTATATGCCCACTCTTTTTATGATCTGATAAGGGGCAATGTACCTTGGACTCAGTTTCCCTTTCTTTTCAAATCTCACCACACCCTTCATAGGTGACACCTTTAAATACACCCAATCATTGACCTCAAACTCCAAGTCTCTCCTCCTAACATCAGTGTAGGATTTCTGACGACTCTGTGTAATTCTCAATATCTCTTGGAAGATCTTTACCTTCTCCATAGCTTGATATACTAAGTCTGGTCCAATCAACCCTGCTTCACTTACCTTAAACAACCCAATCGGTGATCTACATCTTCTATCATAGAGGGCCTCAAAAGGAGACATTTGGATGCTCGAAAGAAAGCCGTTATTGTAGGCAAAATCAATCAAAGGCAAGTGGTCATCCTAATTACCTTTGAAGTCAATGATCCAAGCCCTCAACATATCCTTCAAAGCCTGTATCGTCTGCTCTTCCTGACCATTAGTTTGAGGATGGAAAGTAGTACTGAAGTTCACCTTTGGACCTAGCCCTTTCTGAAAGGACTTCCAGAACTAGGCAATGAACTGAGCCCCTCTATCTAATATGATGGACAAAAGAACTCCATGCAATTTGACAATCTCCATTATGTATAACCGAGCATAATCCTCTGTAGTGTCTGTCATCTTTACTGCTAAGAAGTGTGCAGATTTAGTCATCCTATCAACAATCACCCAGATCGAATCATGCTATCTACATGACCTTGGTAAGCCTGTGATGAAGTCCATGTTAATCATCTCCTATTTCCACTTTAGAATCTCAAAATTCCGAGCTACTCCACATGACTTTTGGGGCTCAACTTTAACTTGTTGGGAATTTGGGCATTGGAAATGAACTTAGCAATGTCTTTCTTCATTCCACTCAACCAGTAGACTTCTCCCAAGTCATGGTACATTTTGGTAGACCCTAGATGGATGGAATATCTGAAACTATAGGCCTCTGCCATGATCCTCCCTCGAACACCGTCAACATCTAAAACACACAATCTTCCTTGATACCTCAATACTCCATCTCCCCTTTTGGTGAAAGCTATTACCTTCTGCTTATGCACATCCACATTCAATTGAAGTAAGATCGGATCTCGATCTTGCTTCTCTTTTACCTCCACTACAAAGAATGATGTAGACCCATTATGCACTAGTATCCCACCTTCACTAGATTCATATAGTTGGACTCCCAGTCGGGCTAGTCTATGCACCTCTTTGGCTCATTCTTTCTTCTCTTCCTCCACATAGGCGGTGCTCCCCATGGATAACCTACTAAAAGTATCAACAACCACATTAGCTTGACCTAGATGGTAGAGGATGATCATGTCACAGTCTTTGAGAAACTCAAGCCATCTCCTTTGCCTCAAGTTAAACTCTTTCTGGGTGAAGATGTATTGTAGGCTCTTGTGGTCTATGAATATATCCATATGTGCTCCATATATGTAGTGGCACCAAATCTTGAGGGCAAACACCACCACAGCTAATTCTAAGTCATGAGGTGGATAGTTCCTCTCATGGTTCTTAAGTTGCCTAGAAGCATAGGCTATGACCTTACCTCTCTGCATCAGAACACATTCTAGTACCACTCTAGAAGCATCACAATATATCACAAAATCATCGGTCCCTTCAGGTAGAGTCAACATTGGTGCAGTCATTAGTCTAGTTTTCAACTCTTGAAAACTCTTCTCATACTCATCAAACCACTGAAACTTAGCTTTCTTTTGATCAGCTTAGTCAATGGCGAGATAAAGAAGAGAATACCTAAAAAAACTTGCAGTAGTAACCAACCAAGCCCAGAAAACTCCTTATGTCAATCAGAGAGGTGGCTCTAGGCTAGTTCTTAACTGCCTCAATCTTCTGTATATCCACACGAATACCATTACCCGAGACAACATGACCTAAAAATGATATTGATTTAAGCTAGAATTCACATTTTGAAAATTTGGCATACAACTCCTCCATATATCTGAGGGTATGAAGAACAATTCAAAGATGATTAGCATGCTCTTCCTCATCTCTGGATTACACCAATATATCATCGATTAATATAATTACAAACATGTGAAGGTATTGTCTGAATACTCTGTTCATCAAGTCTATGATAGCGGCAGGAACATTTTCCGAAAAACATTACCAGAAATTCAAAGTGACTATATTGGGCTCGAAAAGGTGTCTTCAGGATGTCACATTCTCTCACTTTCAATTAGTGATAGCTTGATCTGTGGTCTATCTTGGAAAAAATAGTGGCACTTTGAATTTGGTGAAATAAGCCATCAATCCTCAGAAGGGGATATTTGTTCTTAATTGTCACCTTATTCAACTGGAGAAAATCTATACACATCTAGAGGGAACCACCTTTCTTTCACATGAAAAGGACTGGAGCAACCCATGGTGAGACACTCGGTCTAATAAATCTCGTGTCTAAGAGATCTTTCTATTGCTCTTTCAGTTCTTACAACTTTCTAGGAGCTATTCTATATGGTGAAATAGAGATAGCCTATGTATCAAGGAGAACATCAATTCCAAAGTCAGTCTCTCTATCAGGAGGGACTCCAGACAAATCATTAGGAAAAATATCAGGAAACTCATTGAAAACTGGAACTGACTCAAAAGGCGGAGACTCTAGATCATCAGTCTTAACTCATATGAGATGATCGTTACATCCTTTTGAGATTAGCTTTCTGGCCTTAAGGTAGGAATCAAGCTTACCCTTAGGCGCAATAGAATCACCTTTCCACTCTATGACAAGCTCATTGTGAAACTGGAATTTGACAGTTTGGGTTCTACTTGCCACATGGTGGTTTCCCCCTCGAACCTCACTAGCTTGGGATTGAGAACCCTAAGCTCTAAAATTCTGATAGCCCTGAGACTTTTGATCATACCTATTACTTGGAGCTAGTGGACTTGCTGAAGATGGTGGATAGTTCGAAGATCTCTTCTGAAAATAGGATCTACCCACTTACCTTGCTTATGCTGGCTAGGCTCATGCCCTGCTAACTTAGCCTTTTTGCTCAAATGCTCCTTCCTATCCCTCTTCTTTTCCTCCTCAAGTTGTTGTACATAGACCATAAGCCCATAGATTTCCATCTTTGGATTCAGCAAGGTCACTTTGCACTCCATTTTCACATGCTTGCCCAAGCCAGATATTAACTTTCTCATCTTAAACCTCATATCAAGGACCATCTGTAGAGCATACTTGGAAAGCTACATGAATTTGAGACTATATTCGTTGATAGAAAACCCTTCCTGCTTCAAGTTAACAAACTCTTCCACCTTCGCTTCCCTCAATTCTCGTGGAAAAAAGTTATCAAGAATGGCACCCTCAAAGTTATCCCAGATGGCAAACTCAGCATCCTCACCTCGAGTTTCTTCCCAATTGATTGTACCAGACATTTGCCACATCCTTGAGTTGATAGGAAGCAAGTTCAAGTCCCTCTGTCTCAGTCGGATGCATACCTTTCAACACTCTTCACATCTCATCAATAAAGTTCTGGGTGTCTTCCTCAACCTTAGACCCTGTGAAGATCAGTGTGTTCACCCTTAGAAAATCTCTAAGTCTCGTCACAGCAGTCGGCCCTTGGGAGTTTGAGCTAGGATCCTATGAACTCCGATTCCCACTCTGGGCAGCTACCATTTGGGTGAGCATAGTGATAGCTCCCCTGAAACTAGCCTCTTCAGTAGGAGTAGGCATAGTAATAGGTGGCTAGGGTGCCTCAGTAACTCCAACACATCGACCTCAACCTCTTCTCTATATCTGAGGAAGCACCTTTGGAGTAGGATTCTCAGCATTGTTGGCTGAAGCATTTCTCTGGGTCACGATATGTTTTGGAGGTACGATCTGCAAGTGCGTAACGCATAAGTTTAAAAGAGTTTGTAGAGTTTTCAACTCTATCGCACGAGCTCAGAATACAAGAAAGTGAAACAATTCCAAATGTCCTATAGTCTCCTGCTTATGAAATGTGGTGCACAACACATCCATAAACAAGAATTTACTAGACACAGCTTCATAGACTCCTTAAGACTCTTGAACCGTGTGCTCTGATACCAAGTTTGTCACGCCCTAGGAGGGTACCCTTGGCATGGCTGGCACTAAGAGACTATTGCTAGCCCCCGAGCAAACCACTCTGCTTCATCACATTTGTTCAATCATAACTAATAGTAAACAACATCAATGAATAAGAATACTGAATAAGAGATAGTGAAAAATCGATAATAAAACTCCAAAGGCCAAAAAATCTATCCATCAACTTAGTAAGACTAGTGTGAAAGATACTAGCCAGAAAAAACATCCAATCATAACTTGACAATCTAGTCGATTATGCCTCTAAAACATCTAAATAATAGTGACAATGAAGGACCCATGGTTTCATGACTCAAGCCCAGGGCCTAGACGTGACACAGCGAATAGGGAACCCAAAGGAACCCTGAGCAAGCCTTTAACATATCATTACACATCCTTGGTCGCGGAAGCAATTAAACAACGATAAAAGAATAAAAGTAAGGGCAAAGGGGCTAAGGGAAGACTTTCATAACATAAACATCAAAAGAGTTAAAGCTCATATCATCAGTACGTAACTTGTCAATAGCACCTCTAATACATAGAATGGAGCGGGGGCCAAGACAACTTTCCGGGCTCACCTTCGTAGTCATAAGCATGCATCAAAAGAAAGAGAGTCTTTATATATAGCATAAGATCAAAGACATTGTCCCCAAATTGAGGACTCACCAACTTGCTTTGAGAGAAATCGTACTAGCCCCGTGAAGGAGGAGGATGATCAAGTGGAGCTTTAGTTCCTAGGTGGTAACATCATATAGGGATAGAGTATGCGTTAGTACGTTTTAATGTACTAAGTATGTAGGATGCAATGCAACAAGGGATAGACAACATAATGAAAATGCATATTTAGGCAATAAATGAGCATATAGCAATATGGCATGTATTAATGATGCTTGTAGTGAAACATGCTTCCATAGAACATTTTACATGTGTAGCAAGAGACAATCATTAGTAACCAAGGACTACCACATCCTTGGCGAGGCGATTGAGGCATATACCCCCTAATATGGTAGCACGAACCTACCATCCCCCCCTCCCCCGTGCGAGGCGATTGAGGTATAAACCCCCCAACATGGTTGCACAGGCCTGCTGCCCCTCGAGCTAGGTGATTGAGGTATATACCCCTAGCATGGTAGTTTGGGCCTACTACCCCCCGAACGAGACAATTGATCAACTTCCAACACTATAGATACCATTCATGAAATCAACACATATACATATCTCTTTCATCATCATAAAGTCACTTAAATCATATACTATACAATAGGCCTTCAACAAATCAAGAAAGTATTAACCGGACATTTTATCAAACACTTGGCAGGTGTATAATATGAGTATAAAGCCATGCAATTCAAGAGTGAAATCATGCAAGAAAAAGTAAATCAACCCACCAACACTTAGTAATACCCTCATGCAATATACATTGAAACCATTCATCAAATCTCAAAATAGATTATAGATTCATTGCTCAAACATGCTTAAACAATCATAAGTTTATGAAACCCCAACATAGTTCATAGTGAAATTCATAGTAAGTATGACCTATAAGTCATCAACTTAGAAACATGCAATTTGTGTAAAAAGGAAGGCTAGGCACTATCGGTGAAAAGACCCAATGGTTGAACCCCACATACCATAGCTTTGGAGAATTCCTTGATGAAGATTGGATAGAGAACTTTAAGCTTGAATGAATTTCTTAACATCTGGAAGGAGATTTTGCACTTGAGTTTTGAGTAAAATAGTTGTTTAACTGTTTGAAAAAGTATTGGGGAATGTCTTGTATGATATGATGTTGAAATATGCTAAGTGTAGGTTTTTTCACGTATGGGAAGACTTAGACCCAAAAACCAAAAGCCTTGGACTGAGATAAAATAATTGGGCAAAAATAACACTGAGGCGCGCCCCAGCGGCGTCGCGCTAGGGGTGCACACTGCTCACTAGGATTTGCAACTTTGAAAATTTATTTCTTTTGATACGGTCACTCTAAAATCGGGGTTAGACCCATTTTCCACTCAATTTTACCCCTGATCAAGAATATAAAGTCGAATTTTCAAAATCACGCAAGAATTTTGAGATATATAGAAATTACGATTTTCGGCACTTCTAAGGCACATTTTTGGGCACTTTTTCTTTGGGGTCGTTTCACATGTATACCTTAAAAATAGAATAAAATAGGTCTAAATTCAATATTAGAAAAGAAACATCATGTCCTCATAAATTAGGGGAGGGCTCACCAATCAACTGAAAGCAAGTAGGTCCTCAATGGGGCATCTGTTGATGACCACTAGTACCTGTCTTTGCATCATAAAAAGATGCAGGTCCAAATAGACATCAGTAGATGAAATGTACGAGCATGTAAAATGGCCAAAAAGAAGTATGTAAAGGAAGAATAACATCAACTCAAATAGTTTAACTCAAGAAGTAGGGAACTCAATCATCATGTCAAAAGTCTAAAGTAAGAATACAATTTAGACAATGGCTGCTCATCCATTATCTATGCATCATCCACTCAGACTACTATCAAGGCTTAATTTGGAGTTTCTCTAAACGACAACTATCATCTATGAGCCAGTGATGATACAACAAAGAAATGTCATTGCCACATCTATCAAATAACCTGTCGGGGGTATATGACATCTCATCAATGGATCCAAAATCAGTAACATTAAGTCCTCATTTTGGGAGAATAAGAAACTTATGTTTTTACAGTTCAATCCTCTCCAATGCCGGCTTGGTAGTTATTGAGTTTGAGTTGGACTTACTCTTTCTCGATTCGGTGCTCAATACTCCTCCCAAGACTCAATCTGATCATATAACATCAACCATATGATTATCTCATTCATCTAGTCTCATTGCGCATTCATCAACTCAACTCATCATATCAACTATCAACCCTTTGGTTACATCATTTTAAGGTTCAGTTCATGACTCATAAGGACTCAATCATACATCATTCTAACTCATAGCATTTAGGAGAACATATGTAGAATTAATGCATTTAGGGATTCCATAGACTTTTTAGGCTCAAAATATGCACATGCATGCTCCTGCAAGTAAAATATGTAAAGATAATACGAAATCATGGTAGGGTTCATGTACTATGTAAAAATCATCTAATTCATGTAATTAAATCATAAAAACAATAATCAATGAAAGATTATGTAGAAATAGATTAGATTTTAAGAAAGGAACTTCAAGAAACATTCATGGGAGACTCAATTTATTGATATCACCATCAATTAGGGCTATGGGGCACATGAAAGAATAGAATCCATGTTTTGGTTAGCCTTACATACTTGGAAGTTATGAACCTTGAAGTATCTTGAAGAATTCTCAAGTTTTCCTTCAAACCCTAGCCTTTTTCTCTCTTGAAACCTTGCTTCTATGTTTTGAGAGAGTGATTTAGCATAAAAATTATAAACTTATATGTTTAGGATGGTTTTGAATTCGACTAAGTACTAGAGGTCTCTCATGACCCTAATACACTTTCCACATGTAAGAATGAGGCTTGAAACATAGGTACATGTGAGGATAGAGTTATTGGGTGTCATAGATTTTCTGCATGTGATTCCTCCATACTTTTAGAGACAGTTTATATTTATGACTAAATATGAGAAAAGAGAGCGGAATTGAGAAAAACTAATTCCTAATAATCCAATATTATCACAATATACAATATAGTGATTGATTTTTAAAAATAATTTTTATCATTGTAAAATCATACCTTGGCGATTAGTTTCAATGATTTATGTTTCAAGAATACTGCAAGAAAAATTACTATTAAAAAAATTATTAGCATTAAGAGGAAATTGTGATATTGAGAGAGCCAAAGCATATTGATATTTGATCAACTTATCTGGTGTTGAAAAGAAAAGTTTAGTGCAATTGACTTATTATTCCGAAAAATATTTCAGTCATCTACTTTTCAAATTATCTTTATTTTGGTAGAAATGCACATAATATTAGTTGCGTAATAAAAGAGTACTCTTAGTGGGAATTAACAGTGATGCATATTGAAGTATAACTTTCTTATTATAACTATTAGGTTGACATAAATTTCATATTTACAATAAACATTGAACGACAAATGAATGACCATTAGACATTAATTCTAATAGCAACCACTATTATATATTATAGACAATTTTTTCTATGCATTTTTTTACATTTATTCAGATGATGAATGTAGTATATCTTAAATCATTGAATGCAATTTATTCTTTCAACTTTTCACCTTTTTGAGAGTTATGAAGAGTTGAGCCTAGTTTAGGTTTTGCTAATTTGTAAATTATAGAATAACATAACTTTTTTCAATATATTATAATATGATTAATATTTAACATATCAATTATTTTATAATATTTTATTTTAGCATAGAAGAAAAATGATAATCAAACTTTGCACTTTGGAGCTTCACACTTTTAGTAATATATATATCTATATATATTGTTTGGGAAGGGGTTTTGATTGATCAAAACAAGAATATACTTCAACTGGTATACCCTTCCACACGGCTATACATAATGTCACAACCCAAAAATAGGTGGGACACTCACCTAACCCACAAAATCAAGTCATCCTAACCTGTTCAATTCAATACATACTACTAAAAGTGGGATGAACAAAGTCTAAAAGATAGGATAAACACTAGATAATCAAGTCTATAAATCATCCCAAGACTGGTGTCACATGTACAAGCCTCTAAACAATAATATTCATAAAAATATGAGTCTTAATGTCTAGTCCTCAAATAGCACATAACAAAGTAATGAATCCTCGAGGGTCTGCCGAAAAGACAAGCAGCTACCTCTCAGGTAATCCCAAAGCTCGATCTTGATATCGAATGAATATCAAACAAGATAGACCGGGATCACAACCTATAAAATATGTATCAAGGGGTGAACACTAAATAATGGGTACTCAGCAAGAAGATTTAAACTTAAGTAAAGCATACAAAATAAAATATTCCTTTCATACTGCTGAACTACACATCTACACTCAGATTAGTCCCGGCACAACAATAACAATATACATATATGAACTATACATCAATTACTCTCAACAGTTGTCACAGGTTGTAGATCAAATATAAAACTATGCCTCAATATACAACTCGGTTATACAACAAATATATCATGAAAGCTTCAAATTATCAACGAATACAATCCAAGTGTAATCATCTCATAGTCCAATTTCAATAATTAAAACAAGTTACAAACAAATGGTATAATGATATGAAATGGAATGCTATGAAATGAAATGCATCATTGCAATGTCAAATAATCATGATGCATGTATCTGCCCCGGAGTATGAGGCTCGTCCGCACTATAATCAGTGTCATATGCCATGGATCATGTGGCACATCCCCTATTTTATATCAGTATTACATACCACAGCTCATGTGGCCCGTCTCCTATTTCTCATCAATGTTACATGCCACGGCTCTTGTGGGCCATCCCCTATTTCTTATCAGTATTTCATCAGTGGAACTCGATCACAAATGCACATCAAGAACATATATGTATGACGCAATAATGAGGAGTGCCTGCAAGAGTCCTTTTTACAACATATACATCAATTCAAGTCAAATATAACAATAAACAAGGAATAATGATTGATATCTTCCAAGCTTATATTCAAATCTTTAATCCATAGGTGAAACTCAACAACAATATGTCTATTGCTAACTACGATCAATATAACATAATCATTAATCTATATTCTCATGCCACAAGAGATTACCCATATCAAATCACAAGTAGATAAGCATCAATCTCAATTTTTCACTTTCAAGGCGTAGATGAACTTCACAGTTTAACCAAATCTTCACAATTTGTTAAGTACAACTCAATCAATAACAATAAACTGATCATTCTGAGCCACAAGCAAAGGAAATATATTCTTCAAGTAAGCTTAACAAGGTTTTGGAATTCACTTGCCTCAAACAATAGCCAAAGCGAGCAAATACTGGAGCTTTTCCACTCGAATTCGCACTCAAAATATCACAATCTAGTCAAATACGAATTCATAATCTCAATACGAAGCCAATTACACTAAAATCAAGTAATTTTGGTGAAAAAGACAAAATGGTCAAAAATTTCATGTCAAAAAAGATTCTCAAAATCTGAAAATTATTACATGAAAATATTCCTTAAGAAGGAGTTTAATGGTGAAAACTATTTTGAAAATGAAGTTAGAAAGAACCAATAATCACCCCTTTTCAATAAAGAATCAACATCCAAAAAATCCAAATAACTCTACTTAAAAATCTCCAATTTCATGTTAAAATCACTAATTAATTAATGAGAATTGAAGCATTAATTTAGAAACACGTTACCCAATAATTTTGTCTTGAAAATCTTTGAATAATCCTTAAAAGTTGTTCTTGGAATATTAAAAATGGAGAAAGTGGGAAAACCCATCACTTTCAAACATTAAACTATTTTAGGCAAAATAACATTCCGTGAACATGGAGTACACACTGACCAAGCCTCCAATATTGCGGAGAAATATACCATGAACATGGAGGTCCCACACCATACAACTCCACCAATGCAGATGTGGAATCTGCGAACGTGGAGGTTACAACGCACAGACTTCCGCAAATATCGATCCCAAGCCTAGGGTCTAGGTGTAACACGGCTAATGAAAACCCGAAAGTCCCCAAAGAAGTCAAATAGCATACTTAAGCGCATCATTGGTTAGAAAGCGCAATATAAACATTAACAATCAATACTAGGAGGATAGGGAAAGTAGGAAGCAATCTATGGGAATTGGGGCATGGGATTGCCATCACATAGCTTCAAAAAACAAGTCTAAGGGGAAAGGAGCATGGGATGCACTCTATGAGGAAGTAGGGACTTAGGACTTTCATCTTCATGCCATACATCATACATGACAAGCATGGGATAAGAACTTGGGGACAACCTCCATAGATACATAGCGTAGCATGATTCGTTCATAACAGAATGTCCAATAATACTTCTAATCATAATAGAGGTGGGGCTAAGACATGTCCCAGGATCACTGTTGACACCCCAATTTGGCCCAACACTTCTAAAAGATCACACTTTTTATGTTGAATTTTTAATTATTTAAAATACTTTTTTTGATGATTTTAGATTGACTTGATACTATCCCATTTTAAAAAAAATCAATTAGAATTTCAATTGGTTTAATTTTAAATTTTAATGTAGTATAATAATTTTTTTCTTCTTTCATCCACGTCTTTAAGCTTATTAATTTTGATCTAATTTAATTCATCATGTATTTAAATTAACTGAATACCGCATGTTTTTTTAATTGTTCCTTACCATCATTTTCCCTTCCTTTTTCTTTTTCACTCACAATATTCTTCCAACACACTCATTATCTTCCGACACACACTCACCAATTCTCCCATTCTTTTTCTTTTCTTCTTCACCCATAATAAGATCCCATCTCTCTCTCCATGGCCATTCTTCCCCTATACTCTCTTTCTCCAAAGTCCATCCCCAAACGACCCAATTTTAGCTACCCATGGAAGCTCCAAACCACAACCAACAAGCAACCAACAAGGATTTCATGCCGTCGGAGAATCACCAGTGCTCACAAATTATTGCTCTAGTCCTATAATTTTCATTTTTCAACAAGCTTCGGTAAATGAACAATCCACCACTGTCATTTATCATTTTTTCTAGTTTTGTTCTCTAATACATGTTCACTAAGTTGATTTTGGTTGTGTTTTGATGATCTAGGTATTATGGTATTGGTTTTACTCAGATTCTTCTTCATTTTTGTGTTGGGCTATATGTATTTATTTATTTTGTGTTATTTTTTTATTGTATTTGTTCTATGTGTTTCTTAGTTTCCTAAATGAATCTTATTTTTTTTGGGAGGTTGTTAATTTTATTATATTATTCGCTGGTTGCACAAATTTGGTCATAGTTAATTTGATAATGTTTACGTTGCCCTTTTCGTAAACATTTTTTTCCAAAGATCGATTGTTTGCAGGTCTAAGTGATTTTGTATGGATCCTATTTTATATTCCTTTGCTCATTTAGTATTGATTTATAGTTAAATCGTATTTTGAGTTAATTGTTAAGTGATTGTGTTAGTTTTTTAATTGTGTGTTGTGTATGTAGGAATCTTCCATTTTGTTTTGTATTTTAGTTTTTTGTCTGTTCACTGCCTCATTCCTATTATTTCCTAGGAATTATTTAGATTGTTATGTAATCATAAGATTTATTTTGGATAGTTTTTCTAATTAAGTTTGAATATATTAATAATGATTGAGGAAAAATCTATTCGTCGGATTTCGAGGCCTCCCCATTTAAAAAGATGGAAAAAGTTTAATTTAAGTTCGCATATATTTCATAATGTTATTTTGCCTTGACTTCTCTTTATTGCCTTGTCTTGATAGTGATTATTGGTTTATAGTTTATTTGCTTGTGTGGTTATTGTGAGGAGATACATCAAGTGATGGTTTTAAACAATAGTTAAAAATGTTGGCATTATAATTTCCTTCACGTCAAGATATTGCAGTAGCAAGTAGCATTTGTTTGCTTAATTTTTTATTTGATATTCGTGACTTGGTTCATTTTTGTTTGTTGATTTTACTAGATATAAGAATTATAATGAATTATATTGCTATGTTATTATTTGGTCACTAATAGGAAATTATGTATATATTATTTTTTAAGTCTTTGTTAGTTGGCACAAGTTTTTTTGCTTTTAAAATAAAAGGGATTGTTTGTAAAAAATTTGGCCAATGACAACCTTCTTCATCGGTTTTTGAGGCCTACCCATTCACAAAGACGAAAAAACATAATTTAGGTTCATATTTATCACGTATTAGAATTATTAAAAAAAATTTAGTTGTAGATAATTTTGAAATTTAGTTCATATTTGAATTCATTATTCTGCTTAGTTAATTTTAAAGAAGTTCATTAATTGATACAACTTAAATCATCGTGTATTTTAAATTAAATTCAACCCTGCATCTTTTGGCCCCACGTATTTTTCTGACCCCACGTGTTTCCCCTTTTTGTTTTATTCCTTTCCTTTTTTACTTTAACTTCTTCTTTTTTCTTTTTGACTTTCTTTTCCTTTAAATGGGACACACGTATTCCTATATTATTTGTCAAATTGATCGAGGACGAAACTTCTCCGTCGATTTTTGAGGCCGACCCCATTCAAAAGACGAGACAATTTTAATTTGTTATTTATATTCATTATTATGTTTGTTGACGTTAGGTAAATACTAAGACCTTTTCACATATCATTATTTATTTCATTGTTTAAGTATATTTTGTGATTATTATACTTATGTTATATTGTGTATCTACTCAATTTGAAAAATGAGTTCAGTTGGGACCCACATTTGTGGATTATGAAGGGTGCTAATACCTTCCCTTCGGAATAACTTGAATCCTTACCTGGAATGTTTTTGGTTCGCAGACTATTTTGTAAAATAATTAATTGGTTTCCTAATTATCCTTAAAATCAGGCGGTGACTCCAAAATCAAATTATTTCTTCCTAAAATCAGAGATTTTCCTATTAAATTATTTTAATTATATTTTTTATGAGTTGTAGCAATGTTGCGCCTTCGGATGTCAACAGAATGGCGACTCCGCTAGGGATATTTCAAGGTTTTAACCATTATGAGTTCAATTTTTCAAATTGAGAAGGATTCTATTTTATTTATTTATTTTGTACTATATTAGATGTGTATATATTGTTATTTATATGTCTATATTGCTTATATTTGTTCATTATTTATTTACTTATATGTACATTATCATTGTCTTTATGGCATGTTTTTATTGTCATTGATTTTATGTATTTAAAAAGAACGATTTTGGGAACCCGTAATCGATTTTTTATGCTCTTGACCCTTTTTGGAATTGGTGACGATTTATTGGTTTGTATCCAATGGTTGTCATAAGTTTCAACCCAAGTAGTCCGCTTGGGCCCTAGTCTGTCAAAAACTCACTCTTAGTAAACTTAGGTCAGAGCGGAGCCAAATTCGCTATTTAGGTTCATTTGCATATAAGTTATTGCATAATCTGTTCCATTCTTGTCTATTTGATATTGTGTAAATACATATATTTGTTTAAGATGTGATTTTACCAATTATAATTTGTTTGAACTACGTTTGACCTGATTTTCGTTTTTAATGGATACGTAGGCGCCGAAATGGCTCGGTCATATTCCCTGTAAGCTTTTCATTTTATCGCTTTTGAAACAGGGACAGTTTTTCTTTAAGTTAAAAAAAAATATTTTTTTGAATACCAAAGTTGTTAAGGTTGAAACAGGTACAGATTTTTGAGGACTCATTTTTGAGAAGTCCTCAAAACTTCTACCAAGATTGCATTGAAATACTAGATTTGCAAGACACTAACTGAGTTTGTATATATTCTAATTTTCATATGTTATTTTCAGTAGTTGTCTGCCACTTTGTTTATCCTACATTTTTAAAAAAATAATTGTTTGATATTAATTTGAATAGTTTGTCTTTAGTGTGATTCAATGATTTTTTTTGTTTCTATTATCTGTCTTAAAAAAAATAGAACAAAAGTATTTTATATCATATTGTCACGAACTACATGTACCTGATTCTCATCTATTTGGGATACGTAGGCAACCTTTCTTGATTTCGGTATCTTTATTTATTTATTTTCAAAATATGAAAAAATAATTTTGTGTACATATTTTTAAAAGATTATATCTTCAACACAATTGGTGCCAATACAGTTAGGAACATGTGAAATATTTATTGACAAAAAAATTGATTTTGTGGTAAACCATAGATTCTTTTGGTATCTCTCATTATATTTTGGTGATACTTGAAAAATGCTCTTGCACACATTGAAGATAAGAATAAAACCAACTTCATAGTTTCAAGTGCATTGTATGGTGAACTTTAGATTAAAATTCAATTGCATTGCATTGTTGATCTAGAACTTGGACTGAGTGTTTGTTGAGGCAAAATCCTGAGTAACGTTTGATTTGAGAAATGATCATATGCCTTCTTTGACCCGTTCGTGCCTTTCAAATTCTACAAAATTACATTAATCTTTAGTTTTTCCCACTTTGAGCCAGAAACCTTTTTCTTTGGATAACCACGTCTTAGCCGTTACCCTTCTTAGTGCTTATATGCACCATCCCTCTCTTGGTCCATCCTTCTTGAGCATACAAAAATGTGCAATTTATGATAGAATATTCACGCTTGAAATTACTAAAGATAAAGATGCTAAGTCTCAAAAAAAAAAATTCAAAAAAATAGCTGAAAAAATTATTTCTCTACAAGGTCATTGAAATAGAACAAGAAAATATTTTTTTAAAAAAATCAGCAAATAAAGTCTTTAAGAAGTTGAAACATAAGAAAGAAATACAAAAAGAAGCGTCAAACTCGTATCAATTCTTAAAAGCACAAATTTAGTGTGACACTCAACGAGGGATTAAGTCACCTTATCCCAAATAAATATCCTACCTGCCCTTAAGCCTGCATTACAAGTCAGTTACAAGTCTTACGTGATCTCATTTCAAATGTTCTCATATTAGTGGAGACTTAAATGAAGTCCAAGCATATGGTATCACAATTGCATGCATTGAACATATTTTTGAGTCTGAGCGTATTTTGTAAAATGTCCTTAAATCAAATATTACCTACTACATGTGTGAAATAGGACTTTCTTTGTTGTGAGAGCACTTGAAACATGAGGATTGGTATAATTCAAAATCTTAAGTATGTTTGAGGTACTACTTGAACTTGTTGAAGTTACTTCAAATTCAATCTTGGTTGAAAAAAAAAAGAATTTTATGTAATCTTAACTGTTGGGACCAATTGTGATTAAGGTTTGACTATTTTTTTACATTATTTATTTTCTTAAAAAATATAAAAATAAAAAAGAGAAGCTAAGCATTTTTTGGGATCTTTTTTTTTTCTTATACATCTTTAAAGAGATTCTTGAATTATTTTTCTTCTAAATTTTATTTTTTTCTTTTGATATATGATTGTTGTTTTAAATAATGTGACATTAGGCTAATCCCAATTGTGTGAGATGCCTAATTTATTTCATTAAATTGTGCATTCCAAAAAAAATTCATATATCTTTTATTTTGTTTAAGCTAATCATTTTTGGAGCGTCACTCGCCTTCAACGTGATAAGTTAATCATTATTGGAGTGTCACTCGCCTTCAACATGACTAGTTAATTATTTTGGAGCCTCGCTCGCCTTCAACATGATAAGTTAATTATTTTGGAATGTCACTCGCTTTCAATATGACAAGTTAATCATTTTTGGAGCGTCACTCGCCTTCAACATGACGAGTTAAATATTAGAGTGTCACTTGCCTTCAAAGTGACAAGTTAATCTTTTTTTGGAGCGTTCCTAGCCTTCAACGTGACAAGTTAATTATTTTGGAGTGTCACTCGCCTTCAACATGACAAGTTAATTATTTTCGGAGCGTCACTCGCCATCAACGTGACAAGTTAATTATTTTTGGAGCATCACTAGCCTTCAACATGACAAGTTAATCATTTTTGGAGCGTTACTCACCTTCACCGTGATAAGTTAATCATTATTGGAGTGTCACTCACCTTCAACGTGACAAGTAAAGTATTTTGGAGCGTCACTCACTTTCAACGTGACAAGTTAATCATTTTTGGAGTGTCACTCGCCTTCAACATGACAAGTTAAATATTTTGGAGTGTCACTTGCCTTTAACGTGACAAGTTAAATAATTTTGGAGCGTCACTGCCTTCAGTGTGACGAGTTAAGCTATTTTGGAGCGCCACTTGTCTCTTTAACGTGACAAGTTAAATAATTTTCGGAGAGTCACTTCCTTCGATGTGACAAGTTAAATTATTTTTGGAGAGTCACTCGCCTTCAACGTGACAAGTTAAATAATTTTGGAGCATAACTGCCTTTAGTATGACGAGTTAAGCTATTTTGGAGAGTCATTTCCTTCAACATGACAAGTTAAGCTATTTTTGGAGAGTCACTTCCTTCAATGTGACATGTTATATCATTTTTGGAGCGTCTCTTCCTTCAATGTGATACGTTAAAATCATTATTGGAGCGTCACTTCCTTCAATGTGACATTTACATCATTATTGGAGCGTCACTTCCTTCAACGTGACATGTTAAATTGGAACATTTCCTCCAATGTGATGGGTGTGCTACTTTGGATCATCCTTACCTTTATGAGTAGTATACCTGAAAATGGATCGTCATCTCCTTCATTATGACATGTTAAACTTGGTTTGCATGAATTATGTTTGTATTTGTCTTTCCATTTCCTATTAACAAGTTTTCTCAGCTGTTACAATACAGAGGTGTGGACAACTTCTTCTACAAGGACACAACAAGTCCAGATTGAAGATTATGCTAGTAACTGGGACAAAATTTTTAAGGAAGACCTCATAAATTCTTCAACTTCCATCATAGTCAATGCACTCTCATTTGAATGTTAAGTGTTTGATCAAATTGGGTCCATCAACTTTCTTTGTCCAGGATCTCTTTCATCGATCATATCCAAAGAAAGGGACAACTGTTGACACCCAACACTTCTAAAAAATCACACTTTTTATGTTGAATATTTAATTGTTTAAAGTACGTTTTTGATGATTTTAGATTGATTTTGTCAGGGCCCAACCCCGGGGTCATGACTTGTGCCTATTAGGCACTCAAACCAATATTACACTACAAAACCCAACATTAGAGTTTAGGAATTCTACCGAAATTTTGGCAGAGT
>JAPFFP010057535.1:0-28044 GCA_026153255.1 Solanum medicagineum | reverse complement strand
CTAGTATAGGAGTAGTAGGCCCGTATAAACACATCGAGGGGTTGGTACCTTGGTTGCCTAGTATGGGGGGCAGTAGGCTTATATAACCATATTGAGAGGTTGGTACCTCATTAACCACATCAAGGGTTTTGTACCTTGGTTGCCTAGTACAGGGGGTAATAGGGACGTATAACCATGTTGCGGGGTTGGTGCCTCATTCACCTCTCCAAGGGGGTGGTAGGCCTTGGATATTCCATATTTTTGGTCACTTGTTACACATGTATTTTGTTCACTATAAGCATGGTTTACTTCAAGCATTCTTCATTCATGTCATATTGTTACTATGCTATCTATTGTCTATGATATTACATTTTGCCTATGTTACCTATCTATTGTTATATTGCATCCTACATACTTAGTATATTCAGACGTTCTAACACATACTTTATGCCTACATGATGTTACCATGTAGGGACCGGAGCACCGATTAATCATCCTCCTCCACGTGGCTAGTATGATTGTCTCTCAAGCTTGTTGGTGAGTCCTCTATTTCGGGGACTAAGTTTATGATCTCATGCTATATACTAGAACTATCTTCTCTTATGTATGTATTAACTATGATGGTGAGCCTGGTTTCTTGTCTTGGCACCCGCTAAGTATCTAAGTTTTAGAGGTGTTGTTGGACATGTTTTATATTATGCTATAAGCTTGACCCTTCTCTTGACTCTTGATGTTTATGAAATGAAAGTTGTCCCTTAGCCCCGATGATCCCTATTTACTATCTCTTGTTGTATTTTATTGCTTCCACGACCAAGGATGTGTAATGATATATTAAGAGGCTTGCTTGAGGGTCCCTTCGGGTTCCCCATGCGTCGTGTCACGTGTAGTCCCTAGGCTTGGGTCGTGACAAAACTCAAGAACTCAATTAGGATCATAGGATAATCAAGCTCGATTAACTCAACCTCGTACTCACATCAAGACTTCACTCAACATACTCAAACCAAGACTGTAGACTCCATCCCAAGGTTCTTTCATGCATACTTTCACAAGGTCAACACATAGGGTTTATATAATATAGCATGAAAAGTATTCAATTTCAAGAAAACATGTTTATGATGATCATCAATTTATGAAAATACATGTAATAGATATAATTTTCATGAAATTAAATCAAGAAAGTATTTCATGAACTTGTATGGGGACTCGTGGACTCTCAACTCCTCTATTACCAACTCAAGGGTACATGGGAGAACAATCCAATGCTTTAGTTTAGCCTTACATACTTGGGATGAAGATTTTGGACAAGCAATCCTCAAGGACTCTCCTCGAACTCCTCAATATTTACGCTTCTCTTCTCTCATCTTTAGCCCTAAGTCTTTTTCAAGGACTTAGAATGGGGTTCAAAACCCTTTTACACTTAAAATGACCCATTTTGATCATGTATTAAGTCTAGGAGGGATTTGAAAAGGTTTGGAATGCCCCTCATGAAATTTGAAAAAAGTCCATCTCGGGACATGGGGTCCGTGATGCAGACGGTGTCAAATTTTGGGTTTTTCCATCGAAAATTCTCCAAACGAGGTTTCAATCCCGTAAAATATTTTTAGAAAAAAATTGAGTGTTGGTCCGTTGCACACCCTCACTGGAATTCATTTTCACATCAAAAAAAATTATTTTCTGATATGGTTGCTCTAAAAATCACCCGAGACCACTCTCCCACTTAATTTTTCATACTGATCGCATATCCGACCTAGGATTTTAAATCGAACCATGGGAAGACTTGTTATGCACACATCACTCCTCTGGGAGTATTTTGGAAATTTTACCATGCGTTACATCATCTCCCCCTTGGGATCATTCGTCCTCGAATGATGAGTAGAGGTAGACATCAAGGCACGAGTCGACTCAAGACTCATCTAAATACTCACTCAATAACTCTGAAATTTAACTCTCGACTCCACATTAACCTCAATAAATTCTAATCAGACTCAGGAATGGATATATCAACTAAAGAAAAGTAACATAAAATAAGTCAAGGGTAAGAACATTACCTTCAACATCCTCATCATTAGGCACAAATAGAATATTGAAACTCGAGTCAACTTGAATCGTTTAAACACCTCAATAGTTAGTATTTCGAACTCAAAAAGGAAGTCTTCAATTCTAATCGCAAATGGGGCTATCATGATATACAAAGACTCTATGGGAACTCGCAAGCTTAACGCCCCACCTCAATTGTGCTCCTTTTCATGGCACTCTACTCCATCAACCTAAGCTTATAGCTCTTACTCAATTCTCCACCTAACCACCTTCTCTTGTTCCATTCAAGCCTACTTCTGAGCCTTAAGGTGCTATACACAAGATGATCATATTCATACAAGGTTAATCCTCACTACTCAGCCCTATACTTCCATAGGGATTTTATTAAAAGGTTATTAGTCCTCATCACTACTTCACCACTCTTACTCGAAACCCTTATTATGAAGTCTTCCATAGTTTATCATCAATACTGACGTAAGAACAACCACACATTCAAGCCTATCACTCTAACTGCTTCAATTATGGCAGAATGTTTCAACCCTACTTAGAACTTCTACCTCCACTATTGCATGAGCTCCCACTCAAAGACAAGCGAACAAACTCTTACCTATCTATTTCACATCATAGTGTCTCATCTCTCCCCTCCTCTCTATCTCTATTCCTATATGACACAAGTACAACACCGACGTCACAATAAGGATACATTCACTTCTCCTTATATATCCTAATTCTCCATCAACAACTATCAGTATCACTATTTAGACTTAGAGGAACTCGTTATCTCCCCCTTTGATGAAACACCAACTACTACTCCTCATGCAAGATAAGCATGATTATACATCTAAAACTTGATATTCTACATCATACCACCAATAATGGCATAGCACTCTAAAGGTTAGGGCATGCGTATGATGACGTCAAAATGAAGAACTGTCACTCTCTCTCATCAACCATCACTCCTTTACTATCATCAGCACTGCTATCAAGACTACAAAGTTAGATCACTCAAAGGGCTTGGAACAAGGATCATTAGCACGATTCAATTGAGAAATTTAATATAAGAACGTCCATAATGAAGTACAATATCCCTCATCTATGGACACTCATTTTGAGTTCACAAAACTATACATAGTGTAAAACTCAAGTCACTTCTCACTTAACAAAGGATTAAGAACTCTCAATCCATGGGTATGATCAAAACTAATGAATGAATTCAGCAATTTTCATCCTCAAAACCCAACATGAATGACAATCAACAGTGGGCATATGGGGCTAACCCATAGGCATGATAGTCATATACCATGCGGGAATAGAGCATCACCTCAACGGAAGAATAAGGAACGTATGGTATGCAAGGAACTGAGGTCTCATCTCGATCAACCCATCTCTATCAAACTCAAGATTTACTTAGGTTCATCACCTCTCCATCCCCTCCTTAGTTCAAAGGTTATCTCTCTAGCCTTAGAAATCAACTCTCTTTGCTAGGCTATAACCTCAGATCTCTATATGGTCAAGGAATTACTATCCACAAGAATATCTTAAACTCTTCTGATATGCTATAGTTGCATAGATATAACAACTACTAAGACTCTCGTAAAAGGTACCATTCTTAGCTTCTTCCTGTCTCTATGGAAACCTTTCTATATTACTACTCTTAATGGCGTACCCAACCATTTTCCATAACTATTACAATCTAACCTCTTCTTTTTTCCTGCAAACTCCCAACTTCTGTGCCCTCATAAATGCATTTGTATAAGACTTAGACTATAATGGAAAAATGCATCCTCATCTATCTATACGCCCTAATCAACTTAGTTGTTCCAGATGACAAGGAATGCTTACATCATCCTACTCCACATTGACAACTCAAATATACTATCTAAATTTTGATAGCACTCATAAGTTATAGCTTTACACGCCTATATACAATCATGGATACATATCTCAAGCCTCATCTGCTATCCTCGTTCCACTCGTCTTACCTTAGGGGCACTTGTACTCTTCCCATAGCATCACTTCGTTACAACTCAGTACCACTCACCTATTCAGTCATATCTTCCTTATTTGACTAAGGCTCATAACTCGATGAATCTTATGAACTCTCACCAAAACTTCATAAGCCTAATTTAGATCTTTTACATTTAAAGCACTCTAGTCCCCCCCCCTCCGGTCAACATCTATACTTCACCCTCACTAATAGAATATCAAAATACATCAACATAGACCTCGTTCTAGTTTTGAGAATGCTCTAGCATATCCTGGCACTAACTCTCTCTATGCTTCATCATAACAATCATAGGGTACTTACGATACTTTCATCAAACTTACAATTGACTCATCATTTCATTACTTAACTATTAGGTATATAACTATAACTACAAGTCTCAATCAACCATCACTCTCACTATCTCGTCCTTTCTCGTCTATCATTGTCATTTTAGCTCTAGAATGAGCTCTACTCAGGGTGGTTATAAGACCTCACATTTTACTCTTAGGTGGTAACATTAAGCTCTTTAGAGACATAAGTTTCTCTTTCATGGTAAACATCGAAAGCAAGTTTTGGATAAGAGAGTCAGGGGTGCGTCTTGATCTGGCTCAAATGTACAACTCATATAAATAAAACTGCATTCTTTTGAATCAATCAACTCGGCACACTGTTCGGCTTCTCTCAAGCCTAGTGCAGTCTCTATACCATTCTGATTACTTTATCATAAAGGAACTCATCGATAAGGATTTGAACATTTTTGTCTCTATCACCTCATAGATTAGACATAGTTTTGGTTAGAGTAACACATGAATTATGATAGGTTTCTTAGAGAATAGCTCTATCGCACAATTCAGATAATAAAAGAAGTGTAACAATTCCTAATGTCTCATAGCCTCCTGCTTATAAAGTGTAGTCGACAACTCACCCATAAAAAAGACTCTACTGGACACGACTTCATAGACTCCTTAGGACACTCGAACTTTTTGCTCTGATACCAAGTTTGTCACGCCCTGCGAGGGTACCCTATACTTTCCCGACACTCAGAGACTATTGGTAGTCTCCAAGCAAACCACTTGGTCTCATCATATCATTTAGTAAATATGACTCAGAAAACTGAACAGAAGACTAAAGAAGATAAATGGGCACATCTTATGTCTCAAAAATGTATCAATTAAATAAAAGGGCTAGTAAAAAGGAACTAGCTCATTAAGTCTCAACACCAATACTCGACTCTAGTCTATGAAGCCTCTATCACTATCAATTAGTGCCAATGATAGACCCATGACTACCTCCAAAAAAATAAAGCTAACTCAAGTCTAACTCTATAAAGCTAGATGAAGATAAAGATTGATCTTCTGATGTAAAGGAGGCTCCCTAACTCAGGTAAATGCTTAGATCCTCAATGATGCACCTGTTGGCGATCTCCAGTACCTGCCTCTACATCATAAGATGATGCAGTCCAAAAGGGAACATCAGTACTTGAAATGTACTGGTATGTAAAATAGCTGAATGAAACAAAAACAAGTAGAATAACATAGAACAACATCAAGTCAACATAATACTCAGTCAGAATATCAAATGTCCATCTAAAGCAAGAATAAACAGTAGACAAGTGAACCATCAACGAATCAAACCTCATTAATCAAACTCAACTCAACTCAATGGAGCACAACTTAACTCAACTCAACTCAAAGTACTCAAGGTGGGAACTTTTCGGGAGTTTATCTTATCTAACAATAATCACTTATAAGCCAGTGATTGTACAACAATCTCGCTGATGTTGCCACAATTGTTCCATACTTGCCGGGTAAGGAACGAATATAATCCACAAGGGATCTAAATTCTAATGTCCACTATTGTTTCAGGGACTTTATCTCGAGTAGGGACCATGTGATGTAATGGTTTAATCCCCTCCTAAGCTTGGCGATGTAGTTACTGAGTGTGAGTGGGACTCATTCTTACCCATCCCTAGGTTCATTCATGCATGCTATCACAAAGTCAACATATAGGGTTGATACAATATGTCATAAAAAGTATGTAATTTCAAGAAAACACGTTTATGGTGATCATCAACATATGAAAATATATGTAATAGATGTAATTTTCATGAAATTACATCAAGAAAGTATTTCAATGTATGGGGGCTCATGGACTCTCTACTCCTCTATTACCAACTAGGGGGCGTATGGGAGAACAATCCTGTGCTTTAATTTAGCCTTACATACCTGGTGTGAAGATTTTGGACAATCAATCCTCAAGAACTCTCCTCGAACTCCTCAATTTTTACGCTCCTCTTAGCCCTAGTTGTTTCAAGGACTTAGAAAGGACTTAGAATGGGGTTTAAAACCCTTCTTGTGCTTAAAAGACCTATGTTGATCATGTATTAAGTCTAGGAGGGGTTTGGAAAGGTCTGGAATACCCCTCACAAATTCGATAAAAGTTCATCTCTGGACATGGGGTCTGCGATGCGAACAGTGTTAAATTTTGGGTTCTTTCATCTAAAATTCTCCAAATGAGGTTTCTAATCCCGTAGAAAAGTTTTGGAAAAAAATTAAGTGTTGGTCCGCAGCAGGTGCTCGTCGTACACATGTCCCGCATCCTTACAAAAATTCATTTTCGCATCGAAAAATATCTTTTGATTCAGTTGCTCTAAAAATCAACTGATACCACTCTCCCACTCAATTTTTCATGTTGATCGCAAATCCGACCTCGGATTTTCCATCGGAGTATGGGAAGATGCGTCATGCGTACATCTCAACTCTAGGGGTATTTTGAAAATTTTACTCGGCATTACATTATCTCACTCTTGAGATCATTCATCCTCGAATGATGAGTAGAGGTGTCCATCAAGGCACAAATAGACTCAAGACTCATCTCAATAACTCTGAACACCACATCTTGACTCCTTATCAACCTTAATAAATTTTACTCTGACTCAGGAATAGATATATCAACTCAAGAATAGTAACATCAACTAAGTCAAGGCTAAGAACATTAACTTCAACATCCTCATCATTAGGAATGAATGGAACAACAAAACTCGATCAATTTGAATCATTTAAATACCTCAATAGTCAGTCTTTCAAACTCGAGAAGAAAGTCACAAACTCTAATCGCGAATGGGGCCATCGTGATATACAAGACTCTATGGGCACTCTTAAGCTCAACTCCCCACCTCAATTTTGGTCCTTTTCATGGTACTCTACTCCATCAGTGTAAGCTCATAACTCTTACTTAAGTCTCCACCTAACCACCTCCTCTTCATCCATTCACACCAACTTCTGAGACACAAGGTGCTATTCCCGAGATGATCATGTTCAAACAATGATAATCCTTGATACTCAACCCTATAGTTCTGTCACGACCCAAGCCTAGGGCCTAGACATGACCGGCGAATGGGGAACCTGAAGGAACCCCAAACAAGGCTCATAGCATATCATTACACATCTTTGGTTGTGGAAGCAATGTAAAACAACATAAGAAACATAAATAAGGGAAATTGGGACTAAAGGAGAGAGAGATTTATACATAAATAGCTTGAATATCATAAGTGAGTCAAAGCTCAAGCATAATACATAATATGCCAACAACACCTATACTACATTGATAAGAGCGGGGGTCAAGACAAGCAATCGGGCTCACCCTCAAAGTTAATAGATACACAAAAGAAAGATAGTATTAGAACATAACATGAGATCATAAGTAACGTCCCCGGAATAGAGGACTCACCAACAAGCTTGAGTGAAACAATACTAGCCACATAGGTGGAGATGCTCAAGCAGGGCTCTGGTTCCTACATGGTGATATCATGTAGGCATATAGTATGCATTAGTATGTTTGAATGTAATAAGTAAGTAGGATGCAACGCAACAAGTGATACATTACATAGTCAAAATGCATATGATAAGCAATAGAGAGAACAATAACAATATGACTTGAATGATCAATGCTTAGGTAAATCATGCTTTGCAAATCATTCATCTTACATAGATCATAACATATAAGTGTTGAGAGGAACCTCAACCAACATAACATAAGACCTTTTGGAGAAGCAACCTTCCTTATGGGAGCCCGTCCCCTTTGGAGAGGAGTTTATAAGTAACTTCACCTTACGGGAGCCCGTCCCTTTTCGAATTAAGTGGCCTTCCTTACGGGAACCCATCCCTTTTCGGATTGAGTGGCCTTCCTTGCGGGAGCCCGACCCTTTTTGGATTAAGTGGCCTTTCTTACGGGAGCCCATCCCTTTTTGGATTAAGTGGCCTTCCTTACTGGAACCCGTCCCTTTTCGGATTAAGTGGTCTTCCTTATAGGAGCCGATCCCTTTTCGGATTGAGCATTTCATAGAACTAGCCCATTGAACCATTACATTTCAATCATCAAGAAAGAACTCCTCATTTTCCCAAGAATACAACAAACACAAGAATCCAACAGTCTACTTGCAACACCATAGGTACTTTCTCATGAAACAACTCATATAAACATTTCTATCATCATCATAAAGTCATTCAACTCATAGGACATGCATTGGACCTTCAATTCCTCAAAAAATCACATCTGGACATTTTATCAAACACTTAGAAGGTGTATAGTGCTAGTATAAAACTGTGCAATTCAAGAGTGAAATGTTGCAAGAAAATCCATTGTAAAACCAGTAATCAACACCTTGAAACACCCTCAAGCAATATACATCAAAACCCCTCCTCAAATCATACAATAGATCCAAGATTTATAACTCAAAACATGCTAAAACAGTCAAACTTTCATGAAATCCGAACTCACTGTGCAGTGAAATTTATAATAATCAATATCCATGAGTAAATCAACTTTAAATCATACATTTTAAGTATAAAAGAGGATTAGGCACCATGTGTGAAAGGACCAATGGTTGAAACCCACATAGCTTAGCTTTGGAGAACCCTTGAAAGAGATTGGAGATAGAGACTTGAAGTAGAATGAAATCCTTCAAGAAATCCTTAAGATTAGTCTTGAATTTTGGGACTTTAATTTAGGGTGAAATATGAGTCTAAGTGTTTGAGAGGATATTGGGGAGTGTTTAGGATGATATAATGGTGAAATAAGGCTAAGTATAGGTATTTGCAAGTATGAGAACCCTTAGGCCCAAGACTTCAAAGTCTTGGACCAAAGTGAAAAAAAAAACAGGACCAAAATAACACTGCTCTGCGTCTCGGAAACATCGTGGATTACTCACTAGAGTTTTGCATTTCTGCACAAACGAGTTCTACGAAAATGGATATAAATTCTTCATCAAGAATGAGGTGAAACTAAGTGCGTTAGAAAGCTAATTCAAAGAGCTTTAATTTGGTAGGTCATGGGCCACCTAGTTCTTTGTGTGCTAATAGATATGCTCCTTTAAAGTTGACCCTCCTAAATTGCATTTTTTGTGATTTTCGGATTTTGATACAGTTGCTCTGAAATTCGGTTTAGACCTATTTCCCACTCAATTTTTCACCCTGTACAAGAATATGAAGTCGGAGTTTTGAAATAATAAACGGAATTTTAGATATATAGAAATTACGATTCTGGGCACTTCCAAGGCACATTTTCGGGCACTTTTTGGGGTCGTTTCAATATCTCTCCCTTGGGAGCATTCATCCTCGAATGTAAAAGAAACATACAAAGGAAGAGTAATCATAAAGAGATCAGCCCCAACAAGAATGCAACAATACACTTTTAAAACACCATTTTCAATGCCTCAGCATAAGTGTCAAAATCGTCATGAACTTGTCAACATAAACATGAGTGCATGCAATGATATAGGGGCTTAAATACAAGACTTGGAATCATAGAAGAAGGACTTGACATGACATCATAAGCTTGAATAGAATGAAAGAAATATGGATATTGCTTCTCCATGCCCGCATCGGCTCCCTGAGAAACACATATGAATAGACGACTCTTCCAAAGGGCCTTGACGAACACTACATCCTCATCAATCAACTTTTCCACTCATCCATCCAACACCTCCACTGGGACCTTTCCTAAGACAACTTTTCCTCTATATCACCCACAATTTCAAAGAGTGTCATAGCACTAGAGTCACCAACACATCCCCTCAACCTAGAAGCATGACAAACCGGACATACCATACCCCTACCAAAGGCAATTCCCAAACTTAGACAACCTTACCAACCTCTCTCCACACTCTATAATGACTCACAATCCTCAACTCAATTGTCAACTTTAAATACACCTAACCCACTTGGTACATTAACCACGATCTCCCCCTTGGGTGACAACCTCCACTCTACCATCTTCTCACCCAAAACTTCCAACTTTATAAGATGGAATCACGGCCCTTGCTTAACCTAGACCTCTCCAACCCAAGAAGATTTGGAACCATCAAGAATACTACACTACCATCCTCAACTTCCTCCAACCTAATCCCCCAATCTAGCCAAAAATGGACCCCTCAAATCACCTCTTTGCCACCATCATCAACACATGTTAGACTACTTGGAGCATCAACAACGATATTGAACTTACCAGGGCCAAATGATGCATACTCATGTCATGACCCTTAAAGAATTTTAACCACCTTCTTGTTATCTCCCATTCAGACCTATCATAATTAGTAAACAATCCTCTCATCATCCAAGACTTGCAATACTACCGCCAAATGATTCACAAGCTCTAAACAAATCAATACCTCATCACTAGAGACCACCACAAACATATCAAGGTAGGGTTTTAAGACCCTATTCAAGAACCCACAAACACCACCGGTGCATAAGTCAACCAAAAAACTCCATCAATACTAATAATGCTCACTCCAAGTCAAAAAAGACACTTAGGGATATCATCTACCCTCATCGTCACTTGGGGACAAAATCTGTACCAAAGATCAATCGTAGAGAAGTGACTAACCCATTGTAGTTGACCGAATAGATCAACTATCCTCAACCATCATATTACAACCTTACAGGTTCTACAATAGTAGGAAGCATGACATGCAAGTAGCCCAAACTACCCAAGACCTCCAACATCTCAAATTAAGTCCAACTGAGATCACAAGACTAGACTCTATGCAATGATAACATAGGGCAACCCTTATAAATCTCTTCTAGCCACTATAGACTCACGCAACCATCCGAGACATAAACATGAATCCTATTAGCACAAAGGAATAACACAAGAGATAGCAACTCCCGGACCTATCAAATCACCCTACTCAAAGTTGGCCACAACATTGGCATTACTTAGGGTCACCTAAGTCATATGACAAGTAATAGAAGATAACCTATTCACAACCTCCAGTATTACCCCGGTAAGCCCAAGAAGCTCCTAATATCTGATCAGTTCAACGGTCTAGGCCAATCTCTAATCACCTTCGTCATACTAGGGTCCACTTTAATATCATCACCCCGCACCACATGACCTAGGAAGGCAACCTCTTACAACCAAACTCTCACTTCTCCTATTTAGCATCCAACTTTATTCTTTAAACTTTCTAGTACTACCCTCAAAAGACTCACATGCACTACCTAATTAGGGAAACGAACCATCATATCATCACCAAAACCACCATAAGCTTATTAGAGTAGGGACTAAATATCTTAATTATGAGACTTATAGCCATAACCGGTGTACTAGTCAAACCAAAAGACACTACTCCAATTTCAAAATATTAGCAAGGGACATTCAAGGCCTCATCTACCACCACCAAAATTCTATAAACAAAACAACTTAGGTTCAATACCTCCAATTCTCACAAGACCATAAATGCAATGCCATAGAGGTCAATTGTACCTTCAGGCATGAAATGGACATACCCCCTTGCTATCACTTGACCACCACATCAGGACTCTTCCACTCAAGGACCGCTTCATTAGGGAATCAGGATCTATTTCTATGGGTCCTACCACCTATGAAAACACAACATGCAACCAACCATTCCATCCCTAGTATGACATCAAAATCAACCACGCCAACTCCAACAAGCCATAAGGCAAGACCTAATGCAACACAAACCCGGATCAACACCTATGAACTTTCTAGCAACAATATACCTAACCAAAAGGTAAACACCAAAGGTTCACATCACAACTCGGGACGTAAGAAGCCCACTAGCAACCAAAAGGAATAATGAAAGAACTAGTGAAACTTGGATCCATCAACATCAATACCTTCAACTTACCTTCCTTTGCCTTCCTCTTCAAAGAGGCATGATCAACTAGAAGAGCAAAGAACATTCATTAGAGAGGAAAGCCCCATCTCACTTCTAGAGCACGACATAGACCATGAAAAAGGAAAATATCTCCTAAAACGTCTCATAGCCTCTTAATCATAGTTGTGGTGCATAACTGCCACGACTCAAACCTAGGGCCTAGACTTACCGTGATGCAAGAGGAACCCGAAGGGACACTAATCAGGCCTCTTAGAACATCATTACACATCCTTGGTTGCGGAAACACTAATCAAGCATCAAGAGATAAAAGAATGGGGAAATTGGGGCTAAGGGAAAGCTCTTCCATATCATCATAATCAAGAGACAAGAGTCAACTCATTTCATCGATGCATAACATGTCCAACAGCCATCTCTACTACAAAGATACGAGCGGGAGACAAGACAAAGCATCTAGGCTCACCCTCATAGTCAAATGGAACATAAAGAAGAGTGTCTCAATACATAACAAGGGAGAGACTAAGGTCCCTGAAGTGGAGGACTCACCAACTAGCTTGAGTAGCACCGAAGTAGCCACGTGGAGAAGGATGATCAACTTGGGCTCCGATTCCTACATGGTGATATCATGTATGCAAGAGTATGCGTTAGTACATTTGGATGTACTAAGTATGTAGGATGCAATACGACAATAGATAGGCATCGTAATTAATATGCATAATATTAAGCAGTAGGCATAATATAACAATATGGCATGTATGATCAATGTCTGAGTAAAACATGCTTAAGTAACTCATGCTCATATAGGATATCATATGTGTAAAAGATACCAAGCTAGCTATTCAAGGTATAAACCCCTTGGTGGTTGTGTAGTATAAACCCCTCACATGGTTGATGATAATCACACCTTATCAAAATGTTGATGAAGTATAAACTCCTCGCATGGTTGATGAGTATAAACCCCTAACATGGTTACCAGGGCTCTTGTCCCCTCGGATCAGGTAAGGTCTAATGCACACTTTATATAGAGTATATAATATACATAAGCTCATTTCATCATCATATAGTCAATCATATCATATCTCATGCTTTGGATCTTCATTTCCACAAGAAACCCTATCTGGGCATTCTATCAAACACTTAGGTGGTGTAATGGGGGTAAAAGACCATGCAATTTAGAGATGAAATCATGCAAGAAAATCTGTTATAAAATCATCAATAAACATCTTGCAACACCCCCAAGACAATCACATCAAAACCCCTCATCAAATCTAACATTAGATCCAAGATTTAAAGCTCAAAACATTCTAAAACAACCATACTTTCATGAAATCAAATCACTGTGCAGTAAATTTCTTTAATATACAAGACCCACATGTAAAATCAACTTTAAATCATGCAATAAAAAAAGGTTCGAGCACCATGGGTGGGAAAACCCAATGGCTAAAACCTACACACCTTGACCTTGAAGAATTTCTTGAAAAATTTCTTGAAGAATACTTTAATGGAGACTTGAAGCTTAAAGGAATTCCTTAGATCCAGATGAGGGTTTTGGGACTTGAATCTTGAGAGAAATATTAGTCTAACTGTTTGAGTGAGTATTGAAAAATGTTTTGGGTGATATGAGGATAAAATATGACTAAGTATAGGTAATAACACGCTTGGGAACACTTAGGCCCAAGACTTAAAAATCTTGGACCGAGACAACAAAACAGGCAAAATTAGCACAATTAGCACTGCTCCGGGACAGAGGCGCGTCGCGGAGCTGTCGCTGACTGCCTCTAGAAATTAAAATTTTGAAAAAATCAAATTTTGCTACAATTTCTCTAAAATCAGTATTAGACCCTTTTCCCCCTAACTTGGACCCCCTGAACAAGAATATGATGTCAGATTTTCGAAACAATAAACATATTTTGAGATCTATGGAATTTAAGATTTCTAGCATTTCGAGGCACGTTTTCAGACACTTTTCGGGGTCATTTCAATATCACCCCCTTGGGAACATTTTTCTCCGAATGTAAAAGAGATGTGCAAGACAAGAATGATCATAAACAAACCATCCGCAACTAAAGTGCAACTTTACATTTAAAGCACCATTTTCAAAATCTCAATGTAAATGTAAAGTCATCATAAACTAGCCAACTTAAACATGAATGCATATGCATCACATAGAGGCTGAAACATAAGACTTGAAATCACATAGGGGACTTAGAATTAGTAACTTAGGCTTGAGGGGAGTGAAAAATATAAGGATACCATTTTTGCATATCCGTTTCGGCCTCCCAAGTAGCACTTTCGATTTGTTGGTTCCTCCAAAGGACCATAACGGAAGCCACCTCTCAATCCCTTCAATTGTTTATCTAGGATCTGAACCAAAACCTTCTCGTAGGTCAAGTTATCCTCAACAACACCCAAAACATCAAGAGGCACAATAGCATTAGGGTCACCAACACATTTTCTCAACATTGAGACATGGAACACCGGGTGAACCAAATTCATTTCACTAGACAACTTCAATTCATAAGCTACCTTGCCAATCCTCCTCAAGACCTCATAAGGACCAACATACCTTGGACTCAACTTCTCTTTTATACCGAAACGGACCACACCTTTCATTGGAGAAACTTTCAAATAAATCCAATCACCCACTTTGAATTCAAGGTTTCTTCTTCTCACATAGACATAAGATTTTTGATGACTTTGGGTTGTTCTTAACCTTCCCTAATCATCCTAACCTTCTCAAGAGCATCCATAACCAGATCCGGTCCCAATAAATCCACCTCTCCAATCTCCACATCATCCACAATCTCAAAGAGTGCTATAGCACTAGAGCCACCAACACATCTCCTCAACCCAGAAACATGAAGAACCGAACAAACCATAATCATATCCCTAGGCAAATCCCATCCATATGCAACCTTACAAACTCCTTCTACGCTGTAAAAGGACATCACAATCATAACTCGATTGTCAACCTTGAATACACTTATTCCACTTGTTTCCATGAACCACCATCTCCCCCTTGGGAGATAACCTCCACTCTACCATCTCTTTACCTAAAATTTCCAACTCTAATAAGGCGGAATCAAGGCTTTGCTTAACCTAAACCTCTTAACTAAAGGAGATCTGGAACCATCAAGAATACTAAACCACTATCTTAACTTCAATCAACCTAACTTCCAATCTAACCAATCGATGGACCATACTAGTCTCCTCCTTGCCACCATCAACCACACATGCTAGGCTACCTAGAGCACCGACCGCAACATTAGCCTTACCGGGGAAAATTAAAGCACACTAATTGCATACTTCTTAAGGAATTCTAACCACTTTATTGCTATCCACAATCCACACCTATCATATTTTGCAAACAACCTCTCATTCCCCAAGGCTTGCAGCACAACCCCTAAATGATCCACAAGCTCTAAACAAATCAATATCTCATCACTAAAGACCACCACAAATATACCGATGT
Source organism: Solanum medicagineum (assembly GCA_026153255.1). Taxonomy (NCBI): domain Eukaryota; kingdom Viridiplantae; phylum Streptophyta; class Magnoliopsida; order Solanales; family Solanaceae; genus Solanum; species Solanum medicagineum. The sequence continues at coordinate 12,426 of JAPFFP010057535.1, read as the reverse complement.
AGCGTTTTAAGACCCTATTAAAGAAACCCATAACACCACCAGTGCATAAGTCAACCAAACAACTCCATCAACACTAATAATGCTCACTCCTAGTCCGAAAAGACACTTAGGGATATCACCTACTCTCATCCTTACTTGGGGATAAAACCCATACCAAAGATCATTCTTAGAGAAGTGACTAACCCATTGTAGTTGACCAAATGAATCGATCATCCTCAACCATCATATTACAACCTTACGAGTTCTACACCTGTTGGAAGCATGCTATGAAAGTAGCCCAAACTACCCCAATACCTCCAACCCATCAAGCTAAGTTCAACCAAGATCACAAGACAAGGCTCTATGCAATAACAACATAGGGCAACCTTCTTAGACCCCCCTCTCAATCCATCGGTGCTAAGTCGTCATTCCATAAGAATACTTATAATATACATATACATACTTTCAAAGAGCCAATAGTCATTTTTCTTTCCAAATCATTTCAATGCACAATTGGGCTTAGAAGCCGAACACCATTCACAATAATTCATACTTAGGTCAAATGCCAAAATCACGATTTCATAGTCATAATACTCATGCATAGAAATAGCCCATTCATATACAAAATGGTGCAAGCACCCAAAAAGTATAAAAGCCAAAATCAAAGACATATATGTGATCACAATATTATCATAACCAACATTTTATCAAAATCATACCATAAAAAGAAATTGGCTTACCCATATCATAATTGTTTTCAAAATAATCCATGTATATAAATGCATATGCTATGAACAATGAGAAAATGACATGGGTATTTAAGACTTCATTTAAAATCAATATTTATGTTATGAAGTTAAAGTGAAAACATAGTTAATTCCATATTTAGATCCATAGTGTAATCTCTCATGCATAAATCATTTAAAAAGAGAACATGCATACATATAACTTCATAAACCCAAAGTAAATCCTCATATTACGACTTAAATCACATTAAAATCATTAAATAAACAATAACCATGCATCAATAAAATTTTAGGAATCATAATATTCAAATCCCAAATTAAAATAAGTAAAATCCATATAGGTTTTCTTGAAAATAATTTTGGGTCTCCTTGATTGGATGGAACCAAGGATCAACCCACATACACATGAATCCTACTAGCACCAAAGAATAACACAAGAAATAGCGACTCCCGGACCTATCAAATCACCCTACTCACAACCTTCGGTAATAGCCCACTAACCCAAAAGGCTCCTAATATCCGATGAAGTCTAAGGACTAGGCTAATCTCTAATCACCTTCGTCTTACTAAGGTCCACCTTAATACCATCACTCGGCACCACACATCCTAAGAAAGGAAACTTCTTATCACCAAGATTCCCATCTCTCCTACTTATTACCCAACCGTCTTCCTTAAACTTGTAGTACTACCCTCAAATGATTCACATGCACTACCTCATTTGGGAATGAACCATATTATCATCACCAAAATCACCATAAACTTATTATAGCGGGGACTAACCAACAAGCTTGAGTGAAACCGTACTAGCCACGTGGGTGGAGATGCTCAAGCGGGGCTCTGGTTCCTACATGGTGATATCTGTAGGCATAGAGTATGTGTTAGTACGTTTGAATGTACTAAGTATGTAAGATGCAATGCAACAAGTGATAGGCAACATTGTCAAAATGGAAGCAATAGAGAGCATAATAACAATATGGCATGTATGTCAATGCTTAGGTGAATCATGCTTTGCAAATCATTCATCTTACAAAGATCATAACATATAAGTGTTGAAAGGAACCTCAACCGACATAACATAAGACCTTTTGGAGAAGCAACCTTCCTTACAGGAGCCCATCCCCTTTTGAAGAGGATTTTATGAGTAACTTCACCTTACGGGAGGCCATCCCTTTTCGGATTAAGTGACCTTCTTTATGGGAGCCTGTCACTTTTCGAATTGAGTGACCTTTCTTAGGGGAGCCCGTCCCTTTTCGTATTAAGTGGCCTTCCTTACGGGAGCCTGTCTCTTTTCGGATTAAGTGGCATTTCTTACGGGAACCCGTCCCTTTTTTGATTAAGTGGCCTTCCTTATGAGAGACCGTCCCTTTTAGGATAAAGTGGGCTACCTTACGAGAGTCTGTCCCTTTTCGAATTGAGAATTTCACAGAACTAGCCCATCAAACATTATTTTTCAATCATGAAGAAAGAACTCCTCATTTTCCAAGAATACAACAAACACAAGAACCCAACAATCTACTTAACACCATAGGTACTTTCTCATGAAACAACTCATATAAACATTTCTATCATCATCATAAAGTCATTCAACTCAGAAGACATGTATTGGACCTTCATTTCCTCAAGAAAGCACATCCGGACATTTTATCAAACACTTAGAGGGTGTATAGTGCTGTGTAAAATTGTGCAATTTAAGAATGAAATCATGCAAGAAAATCTATTGTAAAACCATTATCAACACCTTGCAATAACCTCAAACAATATACATCAAAACCCCTCCTTAAGTCTTACAATAGATCCAAGATTTATAACTCAAAACATGCTAAAACAATCATACTTACATGAAATCCCAACTTATTGTGCAGTGAAATTTATAATAATCAAGACCCATGAGTAAATCAACTTTAAATCATACATTTTAAGTAGAAGAGAGAATTGGGCACCATGAGTGAAAGGACCCAATGGTTGAAACCCACATACCTTAGCCTTGGAGAACCCTTGAAAGAGATTGGAGATAGAGACTTGAAGCTTGAATGAAATCCTTGAAGAAATCCTTAAGATTGGTCTTGAGTTTTGGGACTTGAATTTAGGGTAAAATATGAGTCTAAGTTTTTGAGAGGATATTGGGGAATGTTTAGGATAATATGAGGGTGAAATAAGGCTAAGTATAGGTATTTTCAAGTATGGGAACCCTTAGGTCCAAGACCTTCTAAAGACTTGAAAGTCTTGGACCAAAGTTAAAAAAAAAAACACGACCAAAGTTACACAGCTCCGCGTCGCGGAAGTGACGCGGATTACTCACTGGAATTTTGCATTTCTATACATATGCGTTCTACGAACACAGGAATAAATTCTTCATCCAAACTTGGAATGAGGTCAAACCAAGTGTGTTGTAAGGATGATTCAAAGAGCTTTAAATTGGTAAGTTATGGGCCACCCAGTTCTTTGTGGGCTAAGAGATATGGCCCGTTAAAGTTGACCATCCTAAATCGCATTTTTTACGATTTTTGAATTTTGATAAGGCTGCTCTAAAATTTGGGTTAGACCTATCTCCCACACAATTTTGTCTGCTGAACAAGAATATAAAGTCAGATTTCTGACATAACGAATGGATTTTTAGATATTTAGAAATTACGATTTCGGGCGCTTTCGAGGTATATTTTTGGGCACTTTTTTGGGTCATTTCAACTTCCATAGGGCTTTCATAAAAAGGTTACTAGTCCTCTTCACTACTTCACCACTCTTAATTGAAACCCTTATTACAAAGTGTTCCATAATCTATAATCAATAATTGCATAACAACATCCACGCAGTCAAGCCTATCACCCTAACCACTTCAACTATGTCTGAGAATGTTTCAAGCCTACTTAGCACTTCTACCTCCACTATTTAAAGAGTTCCCAATCAAAGACAAGCCAACATACTCTTACCTATCTATTTCACATCATAATGTCTCATCTCTCCCCTCTTCCCTATCTCTATCCCTACATGACCTAAGTACAACATCAATGTCACAATAAGGATACATTCACTCCTTCTCATCTGTCCTCATTCTCCATATACTACTATCAGCATCACTATTTGGACCAAGAGGAACTAGTCATCTCCCCCTTTGACGAAACCCCAACCCTCATGCAATATAAGCACGATTATACATCTAAAACTTGATACTCTACATACCATCAACAATGGCATAGCAGCCCGAATATTAGGGCACGTGTATGATGACATCAGAATGAAGAACTCTCACTCTCTCTCATCAACGTCACTCCTCCACTATCAACAACACTTCTATCAAGATTGGAAAGCTAGATCACTCAAATGGCTTTGAACACAGATCATAATCATGATTTAATCGAGAATCTTATTTGAGAACATTCATAATGAAGTACAATCTCCCTCATCTTTGGAGACTCAGTCTGAGTTCACAGAACTATACATAATGTAAAAGTCAAGTCACATCTCGCTCAACATAGGATTATACCAAATCCCATCAATCGAATCACTTTTTTTGGGAACTCTCTGATCCAAAGGGTATGATCAAAATTAATGAATGAATTCATCACTTTTCATCCTTACAAAGCAAAATGAATGATAATCAACACTAGGTACTTGGGGCTAAGCCATAAGTATGACAATCATATACCATACGGGAATAGAGTATCATCTCAACGGAAGAATAAGGAACGTATGATATGTCAAGGAACTGAAGTCACATCATGATCAACCCATCTCTATTCAAACTCAAGATTTACTTAAGTTCATCACCTCATCATCTCCCCCTTAGTTCAAAGGTTATCTCTGTAGCCTTAGAAATCAACTTTCTTGACTAGGCTATAAACTCATATCTCTACATGGTCAAGGAATCACTATCCACAAGAATATCTTAAACTCTTATGTTATGTTATAGTCGCGTATATATATAATAGCCAGTAAGACTCTCTTCAAAGATACCATTCTTAGCTTCTTACTTTCTCTATGGAAACCTTTCTATATTACTACTCTTATTGGCATACCCAACCACTTTCCATAACTATTACAATCTAACCTCTTCTTTTTGCCTGCAAACTCTAACCTTCTATACTTAACTCATTTGAATAAGACTTAGACTATTATGGAAAAACTCATCATCATCTTTACATACGCCCCAATTAACTTAGTTGCTCGAGATGACAAGGAATGCTTACATCAGTTTACTCCACATTGACAACTCAAATATACTATCTTGATGCTGATAGTAGTCATAACTTACAGCTTCACTCCTCTCTACACAATCATGGATAATATCTCAAGCCTTCTCTTATCTATTGAGCTATCCTCGTTTCATTCGTCTTACCTAAGGGTCACTCGTACTCCTCCCATAGCATCACTTTTCTTACAACTCAGTACCACTCACTTATTCAGTCATATCTTCCTTATCATACTAAAGCTCATAACTCAATGAATCTCATGAACTCTCACCTAAACTTCATAAGACTAGTTTAGATCTTTCACATTTAAAGAACTCTAGTCCTCCCACCACACCCGCTCAACATCTATACTTCACCCTTAGTAATAGAATATCAAAGTACATCAACATAGACCTCGTTCTAGCTTTGTGCATTCTCTAACACATCCTAACACTAAATCTCTCTCTCTTTATGCTTCATCAAAACAATCATAGGGTACTTATAACTCTTTCATCAAACTTATGGCAATCAACTCATCATCTCATTACTTACCAAGTAGGTATATAACTCTACAAGCCTTAATCAACCATTACTCTCACTACCTCTTCCTTTCCCTTTTATCATCATCATTCTTGCTCTGGAATGACAACTCTACTCAGGGTGGTATAACACCTCACATTTTACTCTTTAGTGGTAAATTGAACTCTTTAGAGACATAAGTTTATCTCTCACGGACAATATCGGAAGCAAGTTTTGGATAAGAGAGTCTGGGGTGCGTCTTCATCTCGCTCAAATCTACAATTCATATGAATGAAAATGTATTCTTTTGAGTCAATAAACACAGCACACTATTCGGCTTCTCTCAAGCTTGGTGCAGTCTCTATACCATTCAGATTACTTTATCATAGAGGAACTCATCAATAAGCATTTGAATATTTTTATCTCTATCACCTCATAGATTAGACATAGTTGAAAGGTTTAGAGCAATGCACGCATCATTGTAGGTTTCTTAGAGAATATCTCTATCGCACGATTCAAATCATGAAAGAAGTGTAACAATTCCTAATGTCCCATTGCTTCCTGTTTATAAAGTGTGGTCAACAACACATGATACAGCTTCTTAGTTTCCCTAGGACACTTGAAATCTGTGCTCTGATACCAAGTTTGTCACACCCTAGGAGGGTACCCTAGATATGGCCGGCACTCGGAGATATTGATAGTCCCTAAGCGATCCACTTGGTCTCATCACATCATTCAGTCAATGTAACTCAGAAAACTCAGCGAAAGACTAAGAAAGATAAATGGGCACATCTAATGCCTCAAAAATGAATCAATTAAATAAAAGGTCTAGGAGAAAGGGACTAGCTCATTAATTCTCAACGTTAATACTTGATTCTAGTTTATGAACCCTCTATTACTATCAATTAGTGCCAATGACAGACCAATGGCTACCACAAAACAAAATAAGTTAACGTAAGTCTAACTCTATAAAGCTATATGAAGATAAAGAAATGATCCTCCAAAGAAAAGAAGGCTCACCAACTCAGCTGAATACTCAGATCCTCAACGATGTACCTATTGACGATGCTAGTACCTGCCTCTGCATCATAAAATGATGCAGTCCAAAAGGAGAAATCAGTACTTGGAATGTATTGGTATGTAAAATAACTGAATGAAACAGAAATAGGTATAATAATTTAGAATAACATCAACTCAACATATTAATCAATCAAAATGTCAAATGTCCATCTAAAGGAAGAATAAAGAATAGACAAGTGATCTATCAACTAATCAAACCTCATCATCAAACTCAACTCAACTTAATGGAGCTCAACTTAACTCAACTCAGAGTACTCAAGGTGGGAAGTTTCTTGAAGTTTCTCTTATCTGACAACAATCACTTATGAGCCAGTGATTGTACAATAATCCCACTGATGTTGATACAGTCGTTCCATACTTGTCTGGTAAGGGACGAATAAGTTCCACAAGGGATATAAACTCTACTGTCCGCTATTATTTTAGGGACTTTATCTCGAGCAGGGACCATGTGATGTAATTGTTTAATCCCCTCCTACGTTTGGCGACATAGTTAATGAGTGTGAGCGGGACTCACTTTTACCTATTTCAGTGTTGGATACTCCTCCTAAGACTCAATATTCATAAGACTCTTCCTCATTTCAATTAGCCTCATGGAGGCACTCATCAACTCAAATTTGTCTGATTAAGATTCTCGTCATCTCATTAACTCAAACTCAAGGGCCCTCTGTTGTTTCAAGGACTATAGCTCATCTCAATTAACTCAATTCTCAATTTAAGAACTCAAGGACTCAAATCATCAATTAGAAGAAGTCGTTTGGATAGAAATCAAGAACTCAATTATGAAGACTTCACTCAATATACTCAAACAAAGGCTCTAGACTCCATCCCTAGGTTCATTCATGCATGCTTTGACAAAGTCAACATATAGGGTTTATACAATATCTCATGAAAAGTATTCAATTTTAAGAAAACACATTTATGATGATCATCAACATATGAAAATACATGTAATAGATATAATTTTCATGAAATTAAATCAAGAAAGTATTTCAAGAACATGTATGGGGACTCATAGACTCTCAACTCCTCTATTACCAACTATGGGCCAAATGGGAGAACAGTACCATGCTTTTATATAGCCTTACATACTTTGGGTGAAGATTTTAGATAATCAACCCTCAAGAACTCTCTCAAACTCCTCAATTTTTAAGCTCCTCTTCTTACTTCTTTAGCCCTAGATTTTTCAAGGACTTAGAATGGGGTCTAAAACCCTTTTTGCGATTAAAATGACCCATATTGATCATGTATTAAGTCTAGAAGGGGTTTGAAAATGTTTGGAATGCCCCTCACAAAACTAGAAAAAAGTACGTCTCGAGACATTGGGTCCACGGCATGGACAGTGTCAAATTTCATGTTTTTTCATTGAAAACTCTCTGAACAAGGTTTCTAATCACGTAGAAAATTTTTTGAACAAAATAAAGTGTTGGTCTGTGGCTGGTGCACGCCGCACACCTGCCGTGCACCCTCATTGGAATTCATTTTCGCATATAAAAATTATCTTTTGATCTAGTTCCTCTAAAAATCAACCGAGACCACTCTCCCACTCAATGTTTTATGTTGATCGCATATCCGGCCTCGGATTTGTGGTCGAAGAATAGGAAGAGGTGTTATGTGCACATCTCTCCTCTAGGGTTATTTTGGAAATTTTATTGGGCATTAGAAAACCAGTATAGACTAGTGCATGTGACAACACAACTAAGACAAGTGAAGTACTATCAATAATCCACAATCACTGAATAAGACTAATGCCAACAATACAATGCAAGTGCCCTCACAGAAAGAAGTCTCATATCTGACACTCAATGATGTTTTCATGTAAAACCTTGGGACTATGCAAAATTGCTCACTATCACAAAATATATTCATGCATCATACCTAATACCATAGGCTTGCCCCTATACTCGTGACTAAGACTTTTAACTACTTGGACTAGGATCACTTTAGGACTTTCTGGGCTTGTAACATAGGCTCAAGGGGCTTTGGTATGGTATTTTGGGAACATGTTGACTAAAGGCTCTCATTGACACAATATTTTCCTTACACTATTGCCCTACAAATTCTGTTATTTTCATGTCATTCTCCCTTTCTACTATTTCAAGCTTTTCTGGGTGCTTTCTTTTTATTTTTTTAGCTTTTTGCCTTGATTTTACACTTCATTTTTCTTTTTAACTCACAACAAAGGGATCACTTATTTTTCTTGCACCCACTACATGATTTTTCCCTTTTTTCTGTATCACTAACTTCCCCTTATTTTGTGTTTCACTCTTATACTATCCACCCTCAATTTAAGCTTCTGGCCTGAGTTGAGGTGCACAATATCCATCCTCAAAGCTAGGGACACTTTTGGTAGCCACTCTCAATATAAGCTTTTTGCCTCAGTCCCGGTGCACAATGTTCAAGGAAAGACCAGGGCCAATTTCAGGATTTTACAACTAACAAAGCAAGGTTAATCAGGTGTTTGCAAAGAATAGGTACATGTTAGGCTCAAACATTAGTAACAAGGGATATACTGCAATTTTGGTTGGTCATTTAGGCTAAGTGGTTTTTTAAAACAATAGACTAAGATCCTTTCCTAATCCAATTAATCTATAGTCCAACTTAGATGAACTAGGCAAGTTCTGAATTAGCATATAACACATGAATTTAGCAATTTAGAGCTCATACTCACATGACACTGACTATATTATTAACAAAAGACTCTCAGATCATGCTTTTTATCTTAATTTATCCTCATTTATCAGAATAAACATTGTTAACACACCTAAACATGCATGGTTGCTAACTAAACTACTAATCAAAATTTTGGTGGGTATCATCTTTTGAACAAAACATTAAAATATACTAAATGCCACAGGTATTAGTACTATATGCTACAAATACTTCCTAACGATCCTAAATGAGTCGATTCAACGGAAAATAAATATTCATGGGGAAAAAGAACATATGCAAGAAAACCCTAGGAGCAAAAATTGGGTAGTTATGGACACAAGCTACTCAGACTTTATTGAGACCCATAACTATCCACACCCCATCGAAAAAGAGGTGCATTGTCCCTAATGCATGCAATCAAAGCAAAGCTAAGTGTAAGGGGTCAAAAATCATACCTGGGTACCTAAACACCAATATGTGGCTAAGTGTGACTACACTCATCTTGTGTGGTACTCTTCTCAGTAGTAGCACTCTGTATGGAGGAGCCAGCACCCCTTAAGATGTCACCTCCTCGAGCCTGTCGTCTCTCCTCTTCCTGTCTCGACTCCCTTAAGACAAGCTCAAGCTCATCCTACTTTGTAAGCCCTGCACGTGCACGTACGACATCTGGATCATCATTCTTTGAGTAGTATCTATTCCCGAGGGAAGGCTGGATAGGCTCATCAGTAGCAAAAACATCTACCAATAGCACTGAGGGTGTGGTCTCTAGTAGTGTCACCAATGTTGCCAATGTTGTTGTCATATCAGCCCAGAGTGCTAGATCTCCATTTGAAGGGCCGTCAAGTCTGATGGTCAGGCCGTGCTCAAGCTCTATTTTACCATAACCTCAAAGGCATTAATGCATGCATCCACATGAAGAGACATTACTGAATAGTGGCGACCGTGAATGCCTGCATATGATCCTCTAAGTTTGAAATCGCCTAGCGGACCCATGGTCTAATCTGATGAACAAGTTGAGTCAAATATGACTCAGTATGAGATAATTTCTGCACCATGGCCTGTATAGATATGGCGAACACGTAAACCGTGCCTGTGATGACGTGACCTGTGGTGCAGAAATAGAAGTGGTAGGCCCCCTTTCCTTATCTGCCTCAGGCTATGGGGGCCTATCCTCAGTAGCAATAGCAGTGGCGGTGGTCTATGGAACCTCAAGTGGTGGCGCTGGGTAGAGTATCTCAGGCATAGGAGCAAGGTGGTGTTGTGGTCGTCGGAGCGCCACCGAGTTCTCCTCAACATTAAGAAGACTAGCATCCATGGTACGCTAGGCCTCAATCAGTGAATCTAGCTAGTGTAAGCTCTCCATCCTCGACCTTACACAGAGTCTATATATCAAACAAGGGAAAGGGATGGAGGTAGAGCTCTCCAGGCTGGCCTCGCGAATCTACTCGGTGATGAGGCAGGCCCAATTAATCTCATAACCAGCTAAGATGCTAGTAACTAACACTACACGCTCCAATGTCAAGGTATTATTAGCAAGAGCCAGCCGGATGCTTGATCTAACAACTGCCCACAAAAACCTGGAGAGGAAACTGAGCGAAGCCTTGAAAATAGGCTCCGAGTGTGTGGCGACCCATGCAGGTTCTGGACCTTGCTCAACAATATAACCACACACCTATCTTATCAAGCTGGCTCTGTGCTCTGAATCTCTCATTATCAACATGTCCCTCGTCTTGTCCAATCTGTAGTCGAACTCAGCAGTGGATCTGAGGGCAGGGACTCTGGCCCAAATAGCATGCGGCGGATAGTGGTCTCCGATATGTCCAGCTGCCGGCCTGTCACTCTCGTCTCGGTTAGTCTAGCTTGAGTGAGGGGCTTCTTCCCCTTGGGAAGAGTGCTATGAATCATGACTGCATATGACGCATAGAACTCCCGCACCATGGTCGGGAGTATAGCTTGAGTGATCTAGTAAGCCACCGTAGCCCATATCTGATCATCGTTTCTTGGAGACCGGGGACACTGTCGAGTCTGTTTGGGATGATTCGGGGCTCCTCATAAATGGAACAGGATGACTTTCCCCACTTTGTCTATTGCATGTCCTCAGCATAAATGGACTGCATACTCCCGATGCACCACTGACTAGTAAAAGCATTTGAAGGTGATGATCGAGGCACTGCGGAGGACTCTGTCTTCAATCCATCTCCAAGGCCTGACTCAAAGCTGGACTGGTCTCTTGATGGAGTTATCTGAATAGAATTGCTCTTGTCGTGGCCTTCCTCATCAGATTGGGAAGTGCGGACGACAAATGCCTAAGTCTGCCAGCTCTGGCAGCCGCTTTAGTCTGAGCTCTAGAAGCCTCCAAGTCCGGGTGGATGCCAAGCTCCTCTAATGATCCACTCAGGGTAGCAGCCTACTCATTCCCCGAAGACTCATCTCTAAGCCTCCTATGCAGGGCCCTGATCTCATCACGTTCATCTTTTGGAGCCATAATACTTGAAACATGAATATTCACACACCTTGGTTAGAGCCACAAACCAAAAATTAAATGCAAAATAATATTCAGATTGAGTGGCAGAAGAGTCCACGAAAGCAACTTTATGGGCTATAGTGGATACTACGAGCGGTAGAAACCTCTCGTAAAAAAGTGGTTACAACAATTTTAGGTCAATGGAAAAGACTATGCGACCAGGTGCGACTCGTAAGTAAAATGATTTACGAGTTGTAGACTAAGTCGTAGAGAATACTAGTGTCTAGAATTCCTAGCAGGGATCTATGAGACCTTTCTACGAGCCGTAAAGTGTTCTACGACTCGTAAAAGTTTTCGTTTGATGGGTAATTAGAAACTTTAAGATTCTGAAATCTTGCATGAGGGGGAATTATGAATTGTGGAATGTTCCACGGGCCGTAGAAGCCACTCGTAGACAAGAGACTCAGTCACCTGAGTTTTCAAGTCCATCACAACGAACACCCACATGACTTTTTCAACATTATTCTAACAGCATTGAAGTAACACGCACACACCCACATGATTTTCACACAACAAACAATACCTCCAACATGCTACTCAACATATATACCCTATCAAAAATAATGAGACATGTTCCCCATGCCTCCCGACCACGTATGAGTGATTTCACAACAAAAGTATGCACCTATGTCATCACCCACTAAATTACAAACACAATCAATTTATCACACATGGTGGGTGATTCAATAGGTGCCAAACATACTATTCGAATCATTCTATCAAGACAACGAAACCCAATTCTGACTTAGATACAATTCAAACA
>JAPFFP010057523.1:0-28059 GCA_026153255.1 Solanum medicagineum | reverse complement strand
GCTGGTGCATGGGCGTATGGGCGACCCATGGCTGGCAAAGCGGACAATATATGCACGTGTGGGTCTGGGCTGTTACAATGAAAATGCCTATGCTTAGCCTTATTTGACCCTCATATCATTCAAGACACTCCAAATACTCACTCAGATACTTAACCAATATTTCATCTCCTAATTCAAGTCTCCAACTCACTCGGATTTCAAGGTTCTCATTCAAGCTTCAAGTCTCCATCTCCAATCTTCATCAAGCTACTCTCCAAGGTCAAGGTATAGGGGTTTCTTTCATGGGTTCCTTTCACTCATGATACCCAAGCTCTCTTTTACCCAAAATTGCATGATTTAAAGTTGAGTTACTTATGGGTCTTATCTATTATGATTTCATGCACACTATATTGGGGTTTCATGAAATTGTGACTGTTTTAACATGTTTGGAGGTAGGGATGTATATAGAATAGGTTAGGGCGGGTTAGGGCGGGGAAAGTTTTGACCTATTAATATTATGACTCACCCTATCCTGCCCCATTTAGCATCTTTGAAGTAGATTACCCGCCCCGCCCTACCCCGTTAAGCCCTACCATGCCCCACCTCATTTCCTGATACACTTATTTTCTCTTATACACTATTCACCATGAAAGAACAATTTATCCAAGAATAACTGGAAAAGACATATTATTTGCAACAATTTTTTCTACATTTTATCTTCATTCATTTTGTGTTCTTTCTTGTCATGAAATTTTAAAATAGTCAATATATATATATGGATTTGGTGGGTCAACAGAACAAGACTATAGCAGAGACGTAGTTGATGGAATATCATTTTTATCTTTTTATTTCTTTCTCAAATTTTTTTTTACAGCTGGTGCTATGATTTGAAATGGAATAGGAAATAACAAAAACAAGTTATCCAAAAATAACTGGAAAATGAAATGCCATTAGCAAATAAAGATAACTAGAATGTATAACTGTAAGGGTAACTCAGATGCAATCAAATCAAGAATACCCATGGCCATCATTCCAATTCAGATGCAATTTCATCGACTTTTCAATAAAAGTGAAATGTATAACTGGAAAATTTAGGAAATCTTCATAAACCCAACTCAAATATTTTTGCACCCAATGCTCATGAAATTCAACATTGAAGACACCAAAAATAAGAGTTATGGAAAATTTGGTTGCCTGATAAGAGCTATGGTAATTTGGCTGCCAAACGGGTATTTCTTTTTGACCAGATCCATTTTGAAATATGGGTCTGCCTGCCCTGCCGTAACCCATTACAATTTTCTAAAAATAATATTTTACCATACCCTAACCTAACCTACCCTATTTAATCCTTTCCTACCCCTCCCTATTAAGGGTATAACCCGTCCCACCCCACCTTACCCCGCCCTAATTGCAACCTATTATGAGCTATGAATCTAAGATCTATTATGAGATTTGATGAAGAGTGTTGATGTATATTGCTTGAGGGTGTTACCAAGTATCTATCGATGGTTTTACATTAAATATTCTAGCATGATTTCACTCTTGAATTGCATGGTTTTACAGTAGCACTACACACCCGCCAAGTGTTTGGTAAAATGTCCGATTATGATTTCTTAAGGAATTGAAGGTCTAATGCATGTACTATAAGATGAATGACTTTATAATGATGAAGGGAATGTATGTATATGATGATGAAAGGAATGTATGTATATGATGATGAAAGAAATGTATGTATGTGATATTATCTCTATGGTGTTGTGGATAACTAAGCCTCAGTCGGGAGGTTGTAGGCCTGGGTAACCTTGTTGAGGGGTTTGTACCTCGATTGCCTCGCTCGGGAAGTGGAAGGCCCGTGCAATCATGTCAAGTGGTTTGTACCTTGATAGCCATGTTGGGGGGTTTATACCTCGTCAACCACATGAAGGGATTTATGCTTCATGCACCTCTCCAAGGAGGTGGTAGGCATTGGATTGCACTAATAATGGTCACTCCTTACAGTCGTATTATGTTTTATATAAGCATGGTTTTACTTCAAGCATCATCCATACATGTCATATTGCTATATGCTTATTCATTGCATATGTTATGCATTTTAATTATGGTGCCTATCACTTGTTGCATTGCATCCTACATACTTAGTACATTCAAATGTACTAATGCATACTCTATATCTACATGATATCACCGTATAGGAACCGGAGCCCCACTTGAGCATCCCCATCCACATGGCTAGTATGATTCCACTCAAGCTTGTTAGTGAGTCCTCCATTCTGGGGACGTTGCTTATTGTCTCATGTGATGTTCTAAGACTGCCTTTTTTTATGTAAATGTTAACTATAAGGGTGAGACCGATTGCTTTTCTTGGCCCCTGCTCTTATCTATGTAGTGAAGGTGTTGTTAGACATGTCTTGTATAATGTTATAAGCTTTGACTCTCTCTTGACTCTTGTTGTTATAATATGAATGATGTCCCTTAGCCCCGGTTATCCCTATTTGTACTCTTTTGTTGCTATTTATTTTCTTTCGCGATCAAGGATGTGTAATGATGTGCTAAGAGGCCTGCTTGGGGTCCCCTTTGGGTTCCCCTTACACCGTGTCACGTCTAGGCCCTAGTCTTGGGTCGTTGACAAACTTGGTATTAAAATACTAGGTTGTTAGATCCTCAGAGTCCAACATATGGCTATGAGGCATTTAGGAAATGTTTCCCTTCTTCCTAGTCTATATCGTGCTATAGAAGTTGAGGTAAGGTTATCCCCCTAATGATTGTCCTTTGAGATGCAAGATCATGCCTAACATGAGAGAGAAACGAGCTCGTACACCCGAGGAGTTACCGGCTAATGGAGAGTTTCGGGATGCTCTCATTTTGCTTGCACAAGTTATGGCTAACCAAGCCAACCAAGGGGCCCAATCCCCTTATGCTCCTACACTGGCATCTCGGGTGAGAGATTTCATGAGGATAAATCGCTCGAAATTCCATTGGTCAAAGGTGAGTGAGGACCCATAATAGTTCATTGATGAGGTTTATAAGATTTTGGCTATAATGGGTGTGAGGATGGAGGATAAGGCAGAGTTAGCGGCCTACCAATTCAAAGTGGCAGCACAGATATGGTACAATCAATTGAAAGAGGAGAAGGGGGTCGACAATGTGGTACCTTCGGAAGAGTTCAAGGCGGTAATTTCCTTAACCGGTTCTTCCCCTTGAGCTTAGGGAGTTCAAATTGGTGGAATTTATGAATTTGAGACAAGGGTATATGAGTGTGATGGAGTATGCCCTCAAGTTCTACCAACTTTCAAAATATGTTCCACATTTGGTGGCCGACTCAAGTTCTAGGATGACCAAATTTGTGATGGGTGTTTCTGACATGGTGAGCAAGGAGTGCTGGTCTTCCATGTTGATTAGTTACATGGACTTATCACGTTTGATGATCTATTCCGAGAAAATGGAGGAAAAGTTGAGGAATAGGAGTCATGAGGCCAAAAGGGCCTGTTTTGAGGGAAAGTTCCATACTTGAAAGGGTGGCCGGTTTCATCAAGGCCAAGGGTCTTCTCATGCATTGCAAAAGAGGGCTGCCAATGATTTTCCAAGGGCTCAAGGTGTTGGAGGTGTAGTTTCTAATGGTGGGTGTCCAAAATGTGGTAGGGGTCATAGTGGCCCGTGCTTGAGGGATACTAGCGCTTGCTATGGTTGTGGGGAAGTTGATCATAACATGATGGATTGCCCTGAAATCACAAAAAGGGTAAGGAGGTTCGTCCAAAAGGTGCTAATGTGGTTCCTTTGGGTAGAGATGGCCGACAAGATTGTGCCCCAAGGCACAATCGGTTTTACGCTTTGCATAGGAGGCAAGGGGCTGATGAGGTGCCCGACGTTGTTACCGATATGTTGAAAATCCTTGATTTTGATATGTATGTATTAATTGATCCAGGTGCCACTCTTTCTTTTGTTACCCCTTTGTTACCTAAAAGGATGTTGAATCTGAATTGTTATGTGAGTCATATAAGGTGTCTACTCCTATTGGTGCATCTATTGTTTCTAGGAAGGTTTATAGAGATTGTCCCATTTGCATTTTGCATAAAGTATTGTCTTGTAATCTTGTTGAGTTGGACATGGTTGATTTTGATGTCATTCTTGGCTGGATTAGTTGCATGCATACTATGCTTCTATTGATTGTAGAACTTGTAGGGTCAAACTCCAATTCCCAAATGAACCCGTCCTTGAGTGGAAAATTCATGATGTGGTGGTCAGGGGTAGGTTCATCTCTTGCGTTAAAGCTCGTAAGTTGATCTCTAAGGGGTGTCTCTACCATCTTGTGAGGGTTAGGTATATGGAGTCTAAAGTCCTTTCCATAGAGCCAATTCCGGTTGTAAATGCGTTTCTTGATGTCTTATGAAATGACCCCAAAAAGTGCCTAAAAATATGCTTTGGAAGTGCCAGGAATCGTAATTTCCATATATCTCAAACTCTGTGCGTGGTATCAAACTTTCGACTTCATATTCTTATTCAAGGGGTCAAATTGAGTGGGGAATAGGTCTAACCCTAATTTAAGAGCATCCATATCAAATTTTGGAAATCGCAAAATGCGATTTCCAGAGAGGTTTTCGCGCCCCTGCTGCGCCTCAGTGCATTTTGTTGCTAGTTTTTGACTTCGGTCCAAGACTTTTGAGTCTTGGGCCTAAGTGTTCCCATACGTAAAAACACCTATACTTATCCTTATTTCACCCTTATATCATTCAAAACATTCCCCAATACTCATTCAAACACTTAGCCAAATATTTCACTCTTAAATTCAAGTCTCAAGCTCATCAGGATCTAAGGATTTCCTCTCAAGCTTCAAGTCTCCATATCCAATCTTCTTCAAGGATTCTCCAAGAGTCAAGGTATGTGGGTTTCTTTCATGGGTTTCTTTCACCCATGACACCCAAGCTTCTTTTTACCCTAAATTACATGATTTAAAGTTGATTTATTCATGGGTCTTACTTATGATGAATTTCACTGCACACTATGTTGGGGTTTATGAAATTTTGATTGTTTAAGCATGTTTTGAGCTATAACCTAAGATATATTATGAGATTTGATGAAGGGTTTTGATGTATATTGCTTGAGGGTGTTACCAAGTATCTATAAATGGTTTTACACTGAATTTTATATCATGATTTCACTCTTGAATTACATCATCTTACACTAACACTACACACCCGCCAAGTGTTTGATAAAACGTCCGATTTATGATTCTTGAGTTGTTGAAGGCCTAATGCTTGGCATATAAGATGTATCAATTTATGATGATGAAAGTATGTTGTATATGCACTAATTTTAGAATAAGCTTCTTTTAGTGTTACATGTTGACCATAACTTTTTGAGGGGTTGATACGTGACCACTTTGATGGAGGGTGTTAAGTAGATTAACTTTGTTGAGGGGTTGGTACCTTGACCACTTTGATGGAGGGTGTTAATTCCATTAACCTTGTTGAGGGGTTGGTACCTTGACCACTTTGATGGAGGGTGTGAAGTCCATCAACCTTGTTGAAGGGTTGGTACCTTGACCACTCTGATGGAGGGTGTTAAGTCCATTTACCTTGTTGAGGGGTTGGTACCTCGACCACTTTGATGGAGGGTGTTAAGTACATTAAGCTTGTTGAGGGTTGATACCTGACCTCTTTGATGGAGGGTGTTAAGTCCATTAACCTTGTTGAGGCGTTGATACCTCGACCACTACAAAAGGGGGTGTTAAGCCTTTGGTTCTGAGTACTTGTTGCTTGGTCCATGATGATGGTCTCTTCTTATTTATGTAATATGTTCTATATAAGCATGTTTTACTTCAAGAATCCTTCATAAATGTCATATTGCTACTATGTTGTCTATTGATTATCATTATGCATTTTGACTAAGTTTCCTATCTCTTATTGCATTGCATCTTGCACACTTTAAACATACTAATGCATACTCTATGCCTACATGATGTTACCATGTAGGAATCGGAGCTCCACTTGGCCATCCTCCTCCACGTGGCTAGTACGATTGTCTTTCAAGCTAGTTGGTGAGTCCTCCATTCTGGGGATGTTGGTCTATATTTCTTATGCTATGTATTGATACTCACTTCTTTATTTCTACTTTGACTATGAGAGTGAGCCCGGTTGCTTGTTTTGGCTCCCGCTAAGTATCTATGCTTAGAGGTGTTACTAGATAAGTTGTGTATTATGCTTGAGCTTTGACTAATTTATGATATTTAAGTATTACTATCTCTTTCTCTCTCGCTCCCTTAGTCCAAAATCCCCTTGTTTGTGGTTATCGCATTATTTTAATTGCTATTGCGACCAGAGATGTGTAATGATATGCTATGAGGCTTGTGTGGGGTTCATTTGGGTTCCCCATTCGCCGGTCATGTCTAGGCCCTAGGCCCGGGGCGTGAAACTTTCCAAATGACCATCCATGTGTTCCTCCCTAAAGGGAAATAGATTTTGGTATAGACCTCCTTCCCGATATTCAACCCATTTGTATTCCCCCCTACCATATGGCCCCGGCGGAGTTCAAGGAGTTGAAAGAGAAATTGTGGGATTTGTTGGAGAAGGGTTTCACTAGGCCTAGACAATCACCTTGGGGTGCTCCGATGTTGTTTATGAAGAAGGATGGGTCTCTTAGAATGTGTTTTGACTACTGGCAACTTAATAGAGTCACTAGCAAGAATAGGTTTCCTCTTCCAAGGATTGATGATTTGTGTAACCTATTGCAAGGGGCTAGACACTTTTCTAAGATTGATCTTCGGTCCAGGTATCATCAAGTGAAGGTGAGAGAGTGTGATATTCCTAAGACGACCTTCCGGACTAGGTAGGGGCATTATGAGTTTGTTGTGATGTCTTTTGGGTTGACCAATGCAACAGCTATCTTCATGGATCTTATGAATAGGGCCTTTGAACCCTACCTTGATTTTCGTTTATTATGGTATTCATTGATGATAGATTGATCTATTCACATAATGAGGAGGAGCACATCGATCATTTGAGGTTAGTGTCGCAAAGATTAAGGGAAGAGAAATTGTATGCTAAATACGAGAAGTGTGAATTTTGGTTGAAAGAAGTTGTCGTTCTAAGTCATATGTTCTCGGGGATGGTATTAAGGTGGATCCTAAAAATATGGATGTGATTAGAAATTGGCCTAGACCATTCACTGATGATGTTCACACTCCAATAAGAAAGTGGTCGCTGTCAGCAATTAACCTAACCGAAGGTTAGGGTCGAATCCACAGGGAATACGGGGCTTGACTACAAGAATCCACTACTAATCATTTCAAGCATAAATAACTAAAATGTCTAAATGAGGAAGTTTTTGTGATTCGAAAAAAAACAAAGTAAAATAAACACTAAACCATGATGCGAGGAAACACTCAATTTTAGGGACAACTTGGGAATGGTGTTCAGCATAGTTCATTGACTTTATTATCCTAGGTAACATAACAACAATTGGAAATTCGCATGTAGAACAGTAACTTAGGTTCTTCCATCCCTCTTTTGAGGGTGAAGGTCGAATTTCACCATGGTGCTTGGTCGGCCACCATGGCGTGCCAACGAAGCATTACCAATTGTCCTAGTCAACCTCCCCTTGGTCATGTTTGGCTGATTAGACGAGAATACATCAATCGAATCCTGTCATCTACTTCCTTTTTCCTATTCATCACTACCTTTGTCAGGCTAGTGATGTAGGCGAGGTTTGGAGTTGGGCACCACCAAACGACAATCAAAATGAAGGGAAATAGACAATACATGCAAACCCCAATCATAGAAATGTAATAAACCTAGGTTATTTTGAATCAACTACCCATGATTCCCACAACCCCAAGTTGTGGGTGCTTACCTACACATGGCTAAGGAAAAACAAGCACAAATACTAATACAAGACATAAATGAAAGTTTTACCGAAAACCTTGATGCATGTAGGCACCACAAGTTGCAAACCCAAAATCTTGATTGATCAACAATGAGTAGAAAGCAAGATTTGCAATCCCCAAAATGGGTTTTCCAAGAGAGAATAATAAACTAAGCTAAAACCCTAAAATATTCTTGAGATAATATTGAAAGGAAAGTTTTGTCTTCTAAGAATCTGGCATCCTAAAAAAATGAACTAAATGTATTTATAGTATTTACAAATAAACCCTAAAAATAACACAGAAAAGATAGTTGCAGCTGGTACGCCCTGCAGATATGACTCGTAGGGTAACCTACGAGTCGTAGTCGAGGTCACGTATCAAGTTCTTGGCATCTTGGACTGAACTGATATGACGATATGAGTCGTTTCTTGAGCTGTAACTCATATGTTCCTCTCGTAGTCTTGGCCTTCATTTTTTCATCCAACATTTTGGCTCTCTAATTCTTGCTACGAGTCCACCTATACGAGTCGTTGTGCAACTTACGACTCATAGGATGGCCTCGTAGGGTTGACCTCCACTTCGCAGCTTTCTGAGTTTTTGGTCTCTGTTTGTTGCTATGACACATCCTACGACTCGTATCTTGGGCTACGACTAGTAGGTGAGCTCATAAGTCCTATAATTCAGCAAAATCTGCAACTTTTCTTCACAATCATGCCAACCTAACTTTTCTACAAGAACAATACAAAAACACATAAAAACAATAAATAGTCACATTAATAACTCACAAAATCCCTTATTTTGGGCATCAAATGTGTTGTATTTTAATAGCACATCAACACCCTCAACTTAGAATTGTTGCTTGTCCTCAAGCGACGACTTATTCTACGCAAAGAATGAAAAATAGATAGTAGCTACACTAATGGCATATACAACAACTCTTTGATTCAAGTACCCAACTACCATTTGCAAAACAGGATTGCAAAGTTATTAAGCAAAACCAAAACATAATGACATATCTAGCAATCCAACTATGATAAGCTAAGGAGTATCACTGGTATTGTTATATGTTACTCAAGTAGTACAAATGTGCTCACTGGAAAGAAGTCTCTCATACTCACTCAAAAAGCATTTAGTAAAGAAGCATTCTCATTCTCACAATTGACATTCATGCATACTAACTGACACCATAAGCTTGCCTCTATACTCATCTATTACTTGGTGATGAAGTGGATTTGGATCAGTTTAGGACTTATTGGCTTGTAACATAGGTTTAGGGGGCTTCGGTATGGCATTTTAGACAAGTAGTGACTAAAAGCTATCCTTCAACCATGTTTACCAACACTTTTTTCTTTCATAACCCAACCTTATTCAGTAAATACACCCTTATTCTCCTATTTGTTGAACTTTTCTCAAGTGCTTTCTTTCTGTTTTCAGTTGTGCCTTATTTCTAACCTCCATTCTTGCTACTTTTTCTCGATTCAAGGTAATTTTCTTTTCTTTTTCTTCACTTGGCTCATGCTTTTTCATTTCTTTCTTTGTTTCCTAACTAACCACCTCACTGTCATTACTTTACCACAATAAGGGCCACCCTCAACTTAGGCATTCAGCCTGAGGGAAAGTACACAATATCTATTCCTCACACCAGGGCCACAACTTGTAGCAACCCTCAACTTAGGCTTTTAGCCTCAATTAAGGTTCATATGTCCAAGGAAAGACTAGGGCCAATATCAAGGTATTTCATCAAGAAAGGTTAAGCTAGCAAGGTGTCAATAAAGAATGAGTATATGATAAGCTCAAGAATTTGGAACAAGGGATTCTCTCACTCCTTTAGTGGGTCATTTTAGGCTAAAAGTGGGCTCACTCAAAGAATAGAGGTCTAAGATCCTTTCCATATCCACCACATTACCAAACCAATCTTAGAGTACTAAGGAAAGTTCTGAGTCCATACAAGATGCATGAATGCAGCAAAATAAGCTCACAACACACATGGCATTGCATCCACAATCAAGTATAGACTCATAGGTCATGCTTTTAGCCTCGGCTTAACTTCACTATATTAGAACAAACATTGCCAAATGCTCAAAAATGTATGAATGCATCAACAACCACAATCTCAAAAATTTTAAGGGCGCCTATTTTTTTTATCAAAACTTTAAAATGCAATTAAAGACTATGTATATGCCAACAGATAACACAACTATGAAGTTACACATTATCTACACAACCTAAACATGCCGGTTCAACAAAAAAGTAAACATCCACAAGGAAAAAGAATCATGGCAAGAAAACTTTGGGATCGAAAATAGGAGAAGTTATGGACTCGAGGTTACTCAGACTTCACCTTAATCCATAACTTCTCACAACCCACCAAAATAGGATACTTTGTCCTCAAAGTAAAGACAACAACAAAAACAAAACACGATAATACAAAAATATATATATATACATTCATGAAAAACCAAAACTAACATCCAAAATATAAGTAAAAATAACATCCAACATAAAAATATTTAAACGTATCCAAAAACCAACATAATAAAAAGATCGTCTAATAAGAGAACAAAGTACATAGAAACCACCATAGTGGTTTGAAATAGATAGAAACCACAAAGAAGAATAAACAAAGAGCAACAAAACCAATATAAGAAAACATAAACACAATGCACCGCATCAGTTGCAGGTCTGTAGGCACGACGCACAGATACGACTCTTATGGTGGCATATGAGTTGCACCGTGGTCTCGTAGACCACAATTTTCTAAAAACTTATAACACTAAACCCAGGTACGAGTCAGAGATACGACTAGCAGGAGGATCTACGAGTCGTAGTCTGGCTCATACCAGTTTCCAGTGTTCAAATTAAAATTAGAGAATGCACACGAGTTCCCCACTACGACTCATAGTGAACATTATGATTCCTAGATGGGTCTCATATGGCATATGGCAAGGACCATAGGTGCCTACTACTTCCTACGAAGGGCCTCTACGCCTATAGACTACCTACGAGTCGTAGGGAACCCTCATAACAGAAAAGCAATAGGCACCAGTGGTGCCTTCAACATTGACATAAGAACCACACTTTATTCAACCCAAGCAAACAGCACCAAAGTAAGCTTTTACACATAGAGTAAGCAAAATCATATCCAAGACCTAAAAATGATAACCCAAAGCTAAACCCAACTCACAAAGATCTAATTAGACCCACCACCATTAAATAATATTTCCCAATCACAATTAAGAAATACCCAAGAGCAATCGATCCCTAAACTCACAACAATCAACATCAACGCGGAAATGAGGGAGTTATAATAGAGTTCAAAACAAACCTACACAAGGGCATCTCAATTGATCACTTTCATACACAAACTTACACCCCAATTTCAACCCTGCCAGGGACTCTATGCTAACCAAATATCATATAACCACTTCACAACATGAACAATAATTAGATATGGCAAGCTTTCCGTCACTACATAGTCCAACAAGAGTGTTTTAACAATTTTAAAACAACAACAGGGGAATCTTAATCGGCGATGCTAGTTCTCACATTTAGACAAGCATTCACTCGAAAGTATATACATTATCATCCCTATGCACACAATCATCAAACAATCCAAGGAAAATAATAAAATTTGTTTGCCGCTTTTAGCTAAGAACATGCTTTGAGAGAAGACAAATGGTATTTGGACAAAGTGAGACAAAAGAGAGGAGTCGAAACCCTACTTGCAGTGCTTGCTGAAAAAATGGTCGTAAAATGACATTGTTCACCGGAAAGTCGATCAAAACAGTAGGGGAGATTAATTAGGGAACAATTTGCATGGATTTGGTCAAGAAAATAGGGTTTTACGGGTCAAAATTTCTTTTTGACCCCTTTTATATCAAACCGGGCCGAGTTTAAAAATTCTACATTTCGGGGCTATGAAACCCCGACTACGAGTCGTAGGACTTCCTACAACTCATAGGTCCTAGCCTCGTGGCCAACCTCTACACTTTAAAAAATAAAATTCATACCTGGGCACTACGAACCCCACTTACGACTCATAAGAAACCCTATGAATCGTAATGTTGGCTTATAGTGTATATGCCAACATCTGATGCTCACTGATTCCTTCTACGAGGCATGACTACAAGTCATAGTGATGACTTTGAATCGTACGCCTGCTCGTAGAGGTTGCTCCAAGTGTTATTTTCTTCAAATCCTCGGTTCTTGATTTATGCCAACAAACCAACCTCAAAATACTCCAATGTCCAGAATAATACAACTAATCCAGTGTCTTAACACCCAAAATAAACATCAAAATACTACCTAACAATTTAATCAACAAAAATAAACTTAAAAAATAGTCAAAAATATAAAGGATACTTGGGTTGCCTCCCAAGAAGTGTCTTGTTTAACGTCGTGGCACAACTATGCCATCATGGATAATCAGACTTCTCCATGATCCCTATTGTTGCTCCTTCTACTCTTCTATTGTTCATCCTACGCTATATCTAACTACTCAGCAAGTTGCTCCATCCTATCACCAAGACTTTGCATTGATATAGTTTGTTGTTCCACCTTGTAGTTACACTTGAGGACATCAAACTTTATCTCCCGGACGATATCATATTGCTCATTGACCTTGGTTAACACTTGTTCCAGCATATGCTCAATCCTTATTTGGCTTATTAGTGATGCAATGCTGATGTGAAGCTTGGCCAATTTTCTACATTTTCGCTTTGGGTTTACCTGAGGCTCCCTTAGATGCACTAGTGGATGGTCCGACTTGTCCTTGAAAGAGTTGGTAGACTTGGGCAACCGTAGATAACTTGTTCATATGCTCGATGATCTCATTCAATGGTCATCTTATGAACTCCCAGCAGTCCCCTCCAAACAATATGTCAACCTACCCATGTTGTAGTGCTAGGTAGAAACTAGCCGCCAATTCATCATCAGTCAGACCATGGTTTCGATCGCTGCCAAGCACTGCTTGTATCTTTACAAAGTCACTATCAATGGTTCTCCAAACACTCTTTTAAAATTACAGATGTTGTTCTATATCTTTCGCTTGTTGGACTCCTTATAGAAGTTTATGAGGAAGACTCTCTGTACTTCCCCCCAGTTAGAGCAAACATCGGGTGGAAGAATTGACCACCATTCCATAGCCTCACTCCGGAGAGTCATGGGTAAAACTTGAAGAGCCATGGCCTCCCAAGCAGGATGTCTTGTCCCAAGGACCCCCCTCAATGTTTGAGTAAAATTTTGCAGGTGAATTGGGGGGTCTTCGGACTCTTGCCCATAAAACAGGGCTCGCCTCTACAAAATTTCTAACAAGTCATTTGAAATGTAAAACTTTTTGTTCAGTCATAGTGCCATCCAACCTATACTTAGAATCAAACAAAAACAAAAACAAAAGTAAAATACACGAGACTATAGAAATTAACACTAGAACTAACTAATAGTGAATTCATGTCAAAACCTAGCCATATTCCCCGGCAGTGGCGCCATAATTTTTTATTATGTTCATGCTCCAATAAGAAAGTTATCATTGTCAGCAATTAACCTAACCGAAGGCTAGGGTCGAATCCATAGGGAATACTAGGCTTGACTACGAGAATCCACTACTAATTATTTCAAGCATAAATAACTAAAATCTCTAAATGGAGGGGAGGGTTTTATGATTCAAAAAAAACAAAGTAAAATAAACACTAAACTATGACGATAGGAAACACTCAATTTTAAGGACAACTTAGGAATTGTGTTCGTCATAGTTCATTGACTCGATTATGCTAAGTAACATAACTAGAATTGGAAATTCGTATGCAGGATGGTAACTTAGGTTCTTCCAACTCTCTTTTGAAGGTGAAGGTCAAATTTCACCATGGCGCTTGGTCGGCCACCATGGCGTGCCTACAAACTGTTACCAATTATCCCACTCAACTTCCTTAGTTTAGTTGATTAGACTAGAACACATCAATCAACTCCTGTAATCTACTTTCCTTTTCCTATTCGTCACTACCTTGGTTGGGATAGTGATAGTAGGCAGGATTTGGTGTTGGCGACCACCAAACAACAATCAACATGAAGGGAACTAGACAATACATGCAAACCCCAATCATAGAAATGCTCTAAACCTAGGTTATTTTGAATCAACTACCCATGATTCCACAATCCCAAGTTGTGGGTGCTTAGCTACTCCTGGCTAAGGCAAAACAAGAAGAAATGCTAATACAAGACATAAATGAAAGTTTTACCAAAAATCTTGAAAGGTGTAGTCACCACAAGTTGCAAACCTAAAAGCGTTATTGATATATAATGAGTACAAAGCAAGATTTGCAATCCTCAAAATGGGTTTTCTAAGAGAGAATAATAAACTAATCTAAAACCCTAAAATATTCTTGAGAGAATATTCAAAGGAAAGTTTTATCTTCGAAAAATCTGGCATCCTAAAAAATGAACTAAATGCATTTATAGTGTTTACAAATAAACCCTAAAAATATTATAGAAAATATAGCTAGTAGCTGGTACACCCTACAAGTACAACTCGTAGGGTGACCTACGAGTCGTAGTCGGGGTCTTGCATCAGGTTCTTGGCATCTTGGACTTAAATGGTATGACCCATAGGTATGAGTCATTGCTTGAGCTACAACTCGTATGTTCCTCTTGTAGTCTTGGCCTTCAATTTTTGGTCCAACATTTTGGCTCTGTGATTCTTGCTATGAGTCCACCTATACGAGCCATAGTGCAACTTACGACTCATAGGATGGCCTCGTATGGTTGACCTCCACTTAGCAAATTTTTGAGTTTTTGGTCTCTATTTCTTTTTACAACACACCCTACGACTCATAGATTGGGCTACGACTCATAGGTGAGCTCGTAAGTCCTAGGATTTAGCAAAATCTACAACTTTTCTTCAAAATCATACCAACCTAACTTTTCCACAAGAACAATACAAAAACACATAAAAACTATAAAGCATAGCATTAAGAACTCACAATTTCCATTGTTTTGGGCATCAAATGTGTTGTATGTTGACAGCACATCATTGAACCCATTGGATATTAGGAGCTACTTGGGCTTAGCGGGTTACTACCGGAGATGTATGAATGGGATTTCTTCTATTGCTTCTCCTATTATGAATTAACTCAAAAGAAGGCTAAGTTTACAAGGACCGATGAGTGTGAGAGGAGTTTCCAAACATTGAAAGATAAGATTATGTCTGCTCCTATATTGTCACTACCGGAAGGGCTATAAGAACTTGTTGTGTATTGTGATGCTTCTAGGGTTTTTTGGGTTGTTTTCTAATGCACAATGGTAATGTCATAGTCTATGCTTCTAGACAACTCAAATTGCATCAAAAGAACTACCCTGCCAATGATCTTGAATTAGCCGTCGTGGTATTTGCATTAAAAATATAGCGTCATTACTTTTATGGGGTGCATGTTGATGTGCTCATCGATCATAATATCTTCCAATATGTTTTCACTTAGAAAGATCTTAACTTGAGACAAAGAAGGTGGATAAAATTTCCTAAGGATTATGATATGAGTGTGCATTATCATCCCGATAAGGCTAATATGGTGGAGGTTGCTTTGCGTAGGGTGTCTATGGGTAACCTAGCTCATGTTGATGGTGGTGATGAAGAGATAACTAGAGAGGTCCATCAGTTTGCTAGATTAGGAGTTAGGTTGGAGGAGGAGAATAATGGGGGCGTTGTTCTTTTTAATGGTTCTAAATCTTCATTAGTTGAGGAGGTGGAAGCTAAGCAAGATCTTGACCGCTCTTTCTTGGAATTTAAGATATTGGTAAATAATAGTAATGTGGAGGTTTTCTCCCAAGGGGGAGATGGTGCCCTTAGGTACCAAGGTAGATTGTGTGTGCCTTGTGTGTATAGCTTGAAGGAAAAGATTCTTGATGAGGCTCATGGTTCTTCTTATTCTATTCACCTCGGGTCTACTAAAATGTATAGGGATTTGAGAGAGGTGTATTGGTAGGGAGGCATGAAAAGGGACATTGCCAAATTTGTGTCTGCTTTCCATAGTTGCCAATAAGTCAAAGACTAACATCAAAGGTGAGATGGCCTAACCCAAGACGTAGAGGTTCCTACTTGGAAGTGGGAAGAGATTAATATGGATTTTGTGGTTTGGTTTCCCAATAATAGAAAGGGTTTTGATTCTATATGGGTTGTGGTTGATAAGATGACAAAATCGGCTGACTTTATACCGATTAGGACAGCACATTAGGATGGAGATTGTTCTAGGTTGTACATTCATGACTTGGTGAGGTTGCATGGGGTTCCTTTGTCCATCCTATCGGATCATGGTGCTCAATTTACTTCACACTTTTGGAGGTCTGCTATTGTGCTTCTTGATGTTTTGGGAGTAGTTGAAGACAACTTGACATATGAATAGATTGCAGTAGAGATCTTGCATAGGCAAGTTAAGAGGTTGAGGAATAAGGAAGTTGCTTCCATTAAGGTCCTTTGGAGGAACCAACAAGTCGAAGGTGCTACTTGGAAGGGCAAAATGGATATGCAAAAGCGATACCCTTATCTTTTCCACTCCGCTAAAGCCTAAAGTATTGATATAAGTTCTTTATATGATCTCAAGTCTTAAGTTCACTCCTCATGTCATTGCATACATTAATGTTTAAATTGACAAGTTCATGATGATTTTACACGTACGTTGAGATTTTTGAAATAATATTTAAGTGCATTGTTGCATCCTTATGTGGGCTGAAATTTTCATGTTTGCATCACTCATATACATTTCTTTCACATTCGGGATGAACGTTCCCAAGGGGGAGATATTGAAACGACCCAAAAAAGTACCCGAAAATGTGCCTCAGAAGTGTCCATAATCGTAATTTCCATGTATCTCAAAACTCGTGCACGATATCAAAAATTTGACTTTATATTCTTGTTCAGGAGGTCGATTTTAGTGGGAAATGGGTCTAACCCCAATTTTAGAGCAAATGAATCACAATTTCAAATTCCCGAAAATTGATTTCCAGAGAAATTTTCGCACCCCTGGTGCGACGTTCCAAGGGTGCGCCTCAGTTCATTTTGTGGACAGTTTTCTATCTCGGTCCAAGACTTTTGGGTCTTCGGGCTAAGTGTCCCCATGCGTGAAATTGCCTATACTTAGCCTTATTTCACCCTCATATCATTCAATACATTCCCAAATACTTACTCAAACACTTAGCCAATCTTTCATCTCCTAAATTCAAGTCTCAAACTCATCCGGATTTCAAGGTTCTCATTCAAGCTTCAAGTCTCCATCTCCAATCTTCATCAAGCTACTCTCCTTTCACCCATGACACTCAAGCTCTCGTTTACCTAAAATTGCATGATTTAAAGATGAGTTACTTATGGATCTTATCTATTATGAATTCCATTGCACACTATATTGGGGTTTCATGAAATGGTGACTGTTTTAGCATGTTTGGAGCTATGAATCTAAGATCTATTGTGAGATTTGATGATGGGTGTTGATGTATCTTTCTTGAGGGTGTTACTAAGTATCTATGAATGGTTTTACATTGAATACTCCAGCATAATTTCACTCTTGAATTGCATGGTTTTACACTAGCACTACACACCCACCAAGTGTTTAGTAAAATGTCCGGTTATGATTTCTTCAGGAATTGAAGGTCTAATGCATGTGTTATGAGATAAATGACTTTATGATGATGAAGGGAATGTATGTATATGATGATGAAAGGAATATATGTATATGATGATGAAAGAAGTATATGTATAAGTTAATATCTCTATAGTGTTGGGAATGACCAAGCCTCACTCGAGAGGTTGTACGCCCGGGTAACCTCGTTGAGGGGTTTGTACCTCGATTACCACGCTCGGGAGGTGGCATGCTTGTGCAACCATATCGAGGGATTTGTACCTCGATAACCATGTTGGGGGGTTTGTACCTCATCAACCATAAAAAGAGGTTTGTACCTCATGCGCCTCTCCAAGAAGGTGGTAGGCCTTGGATTGCACTAATAATGGTCACTACTTACACTCGTATTATGTTTTATATAGGCATGGTTTTACTTCAAGTATCATTGATACATACCATATTGTTATATGCTTATTCATTGCCTATGTTATGCATTTTGATTATGGTTCTTATCACTTGTTGCATTACATCCTACGTACTTTGTCACGACCTAAGCCTAGGGCCTAGACATGACCGGCGAATAGGGATCCTGAACGCACCCCAAACAAGCCTCGTAGCATATCATTGCACATCTTTGGTCTCGGAACCAATTAAAAGACATTTAAAGAATGGAAATACGGTAAAAGGTGCTAAGGGAGAACTTGTCATAGCATACGATCAAGAGATAATGGAATCAACTCATAGCATAAATACATATCTTTGTCCAACAACACCTCTACTACATAGATAAGAGCGTGGGCCAAGACATATAATCGGGCTCACCCTCACAGTCAACAAGAGCAATACATCAAGGACAATAATGTCTTATATATTGCAAGAGTTCACAAACTAGGTCCCCAGAATGGAGGACTCACCAACTATCTTAAGAAAGTCGTACTAGCCACGTGGAGGAGGATGCTCAAGAGGGAATCCGGTTCCTACATGGTGATATGATGTAGGTAAGAGTATGCGTTAGTATGTTTGAATGTACTAAGTATGTAGGATGTACTACTACAAGAGATAGGTATCCTAATCAAAATGCATAACAATAGGCAGTATGCATAATATGACAATATTGCATGTATGATCAATGCTTAAGTAAAACATACTTAAGTAATTCATGCTTATATAAGATAACATATGTGTAGAAAATACCAATCTAGATTTCCAAAGTACAAACCCCTTGGTAGGTTGGTGATGATGCAGCCCCATCGCCTAGGTGCCAAGGTACAAACCCCTTGATAGGTTACCAAGGTACAAACCCCTTGATAGGTTAGTGATGATGCCGCCCCATCACCCTGGTGCCAAGGTACATATCCCTTGATAGTTACCAAGGTACAAACCCCTTGATAGGTTAGTGATGATGCCACCCCATCACCCTGGTGCCAAGGTACAAACCCCTTGATAGGTTAGAGGATGGTCACACCCTACCTCCAATGGTGATTGAGGCATACCCCTCAATTGGCTATGGTCAATGCGACACTATATAGAGAGATATCATATAGATACTTTCCTTTTATCATCATCATAATATCATTCATAACATAATACATGTTTTAGACCTTCAATTCCTCAAAAACCATAACCGGACATTTTCTCAAACACCTTGAGGGCGTGTAATGGGGGTAAAAGAGCATGCAATTTAGAGATGAAATCATGCAGGAAAATCAGTGATAAAACCTTTAATCAACACCTTGCAACACCCCCAATACATTCATATCAAAACCCATCATCAAAACTTACAACAGATCCAAGAAATATAGCTCACAACATAGCAAAATGATCACAACTTTACATAGCTTTAACATAGTTCATAAACATTTTCATAATAGTAAACCCAGATGTAAACTCAACTTAAGTCATGAAATTTAGGAAAAGGAAGCTTGAGTATCATGGGTGAAAGGAACCCATGAAAGAAATCCACATACCTTAGGTCTAGAGTTGCTTTGAATTGAGATTGGGATGAATGGAGGCTTGGAAATGATCCTTGAATCCAATCTCGTTCTTGGGTTTCCTTGAAATTAAATTGGAGCTTGATGGAGTCTTTTGAGAGAGTTGAGAGTGTATTTGAGATGAGAGTAATGAGTTTGATCCTTTGGAATATTGTTTAGGTCTTTTAGGAAGGTTAAGATGGCATTGGAAGTCCAAAAAGGGCATTAGAGTAATTAAAATTTAGCGAGACGCCATAAGTGAATGGATGGAAAAATTGGCAAAGTGTCATCTCACTGGAGACTTCACTGGTCGTGTGGAACTCCATGGGTCGTGTGGAGTGCCCATGAGATAATACTTAGATAGGAATTGGAACACTTGAGAAAAAGTTAGCATCGACGTCACTTTGACGGCCACTTTCACGGACCGTGTAGTGTTACATGGACCATTTACTGGTCCGTCCCACCTCACTTAGACAAGAAAATGTTGCAGACTAACACACTCCCAGGTGCCACAGCCTGTACCCCTTCACATGAGCCCTACAAGGTAGTCGTGGCCTATGTCTTAGCTTCCAATGCCACCCACGCCTAGCCAAGCCTCCTAAAACACCTCCACGCCCCTCCTCACAACCAGTGGTGAGTCACACGACCTGTTCCACTGGACGTGGACCAAGACTTAGCATCACCACACCATTTTCCAGACCCTAACATTTCCCACGACCCGTACAAGGCCAGACTGCCCATATGGGTGCCTGTGGGGCTTCACTGCACGAGAGGGTCTCACGAAAACGATCATAACTCCTTTATCCAACATCGGAATAAGGTGAAACCAAGTGCTTCGTGAAGCTAACTCAAAGGGATTTCATTTGACATGTCGTGCGCCACCCAATTTCAATGTGCCAAGAGTTATGCTTGTTTAAAGTTGACCCTTGCATGAACCATCACCCAAAACTCAACTCTTAGAGAAGTCTTGGACTCGTTTAGGTACTAAGAGTCTCCCATGAACCTATTACACCACAAACCTGACCAAAAGAGGATTGAAACATGGATACATAAGAGTATAGAGTTATGGGGTGTCACATACTTAGTACATCCAAATATACTAATGCATACTTTATGCCTACATGATGTCACTATGTAGGAACCGGAGCCCCACTTGAGCATCCCCATCCACATGGCTAGTGCAATTCCACGCAAACTTGTTGGTAATTCCTCCATTTCAGGGACGTTGCTTATTGTCTCATGCTATGTTCTAAGACTACCTTTCTTTTATGTAAATATTGACTATGAGTATGAGCTCGGTTGCTTTTCTTGGCCCCTGGTCTTATCTATGTAGTAGAGGTGTTGTTGGACATGTCTTATATAATGTTATAAGCCTCGACTCTCTCTTGACATTTGTTGTTATTATAAGAATGATGTCCCTTAGCCCTAGTTATCCCTATTTCTACTCTTTTATTGCTATTTATTTGCTTCCGCCACCAAGGATGTGTAATGATGTGGTAAGAGGCTTACTTGGGGTCCCCTTCAGGTCCCCTTGCACCGTTTCACAGCTAGGCACTAGGCTTGGGTCGTGGCAACAAGCCCAGGAGCATGATAGATTGATGGGTATTGGCTCATCCAGCGCGGCTGCTGCGCAGACTACCCCCTAGGAGGGAGATGATTATAGGGAGCTTAGGCACCAAAATATATTTGCTTTTTTGACCCCTTGTATTTATTTGGATTTTGATATTGTACACTGAGGACACATGCATATATTTCAATGGGGAGTGGGTAGTTATAGAATAGGTGAGTCTGAGTAGTTTTTTTCCATAACTCTCCCAAATTTTGAACCTCAAATTTTGATTCCGAGGTTTTCTTGCCTATGTTATTTTTCCTCGTGGATATTTATTTTTTGTTGAACTAGCATATTTAGGATGTCTTTGATGATATTTGTAGTATATAGTAGTTGAACTTATGGCACGTACCTTGTTTTTGATGTTTTAAGAAATATTTTGAAAATTGGTACCCATCAAAATTTTTGAGTAGTTGTTATATTGTAACCATGAATTTTTGAATGATTTGGTAGTATATGTTCTGATTAAGTGAGGGCAACTTGATACATGAAGCATGATCTGTGAGTTTCTGTTTGTTATATATGCAATGCCATGTCTGTGTGAGCTGATTTTGTTATATTCTTGCATTGTGTGTTGATTCAGAACTTGCCCTATTATACTAAATTGGACTGGAGATTATATAGATTAGGAAGGGATCTTAGGCCCTTGTTCTTTGAATTAGTCCACATTTTCCTAAATTGACCAACCAAATGAGAAATTCATCCCTTGTTTCAAATATTTGAGCCTTATATATACCATTTCTTTCTTAACACCTAATTAGCCTAACTTTGTCTAGTGAAATACCTTGGAATTGGCCCTGGTCTATCCTTGAGCATTGTGAACCTTGATTTAGGCAAAAAGCCTAAGTTGAGGATGGCTACCAAAAGTGGCCCTGGTTTGGGGCATAGATATTATGCACTTCGATATAGGCTAAAAGCCTAAGTTGAGGGTGGCCAGTGTAGGGGTAAAATAGCAAAAATAAGTTGGTGAGTTGAGAATGTGAAGAAAGAGAAAAAAATCATACACTATGAGAAAAAGATGCCTTAGATTGAGTTGAACAAGCAAAATGATACGTGAAATGAGGCAAAAGCTAAAAATGTGAAAATGTATCAATATTTTATTTGTTCAGTGATTATGGATTGTTGATATTCCTTTTGCTTGCCATACTTATGTTCTCATATGCAATATATGCTTCGGTTTGCTGAATAGCTACATGATCTTTTTTTGAAAAAGCTTATATGGGTACCTAAGTTGGATTTGAGTATGGTACATGTCATTGGGTTGATTGCTATACGTTGCATTATTATTTATAAAGATTGATTCTTCGCTTGAGGACAAACAACAATTTTAAGTTGAGGGTGTTGATGTGCTGTAAAAATACAACACATTTGATGCCTAAAACTTAGGATTTTGTGTATTCCCAATGCAACTTTTATGGTTTTTATGTCTTTGTGTTTGGTTTCAGAGGAAAAGCAGGTTGGCACAATTTTGGGGAAAGTTGCAGGTTTTGGTGATTGTTTTAGGACATACGAGACCCTCTACGAGTCATATCTCAATTTACGAGTCATAAAGGTGGCCTCCTGAAGGATTCCAGTGTCAAAGCAAAATTGAAGTCCAGCCACACGAGATCCAGTTACGAGTCATAGTTCCATCCATGAGTCATAAAGGGATGTCTCGTAGTACTTCTAATGTTGATCATACTTGGACCAAGTGATGCAAATGTGGACTACGAGAAGGCGATATGAGTCACAGATCATACTATGACTCGTGAAGGTGTTTCGTACCAGTAAAGTCCAAGATGCAGGAGGCTAACCACGAATGCCTGATTACGGCTCATAACCCAATTTACGAGTCGTAATTGTGACTCGTATCAGGCACCGACCAGTTTTTCTAATTAATTAAGGGACTTATTTGTAAATACTATAAATAGAAAATACTAGGTCATTTAAAGCAGTTTTGAAGTTTTTCAGGAGAGAGTAGATAGAGACACATAGAGAGCACGAAATTTTTAGGATTTATCTTTGGAGACAACATTTTGGAGAAGATATTCACTTGTGGATTGAATTCAACTTTCAATCTTGTGATTCTCAATACATATTGGGTTTTCTTGTTCTTCAATCTTCTGGAGTAAGTGATTACCTATGTATTGTCTATTTATTGTTTCTTTTTTTGCCCAAGTTATGAGTAGCTAAATCCACAAATTGGGGTTGTGGGAACCATGAGAATCTGACTTAGAAAACCTAGATTATTTGCAATTCCTAGAATGGGAATTTGCATGTATTAATCATTTCTCTTCATTTTGAACGTTTTCTAATGGTGGCCAATATTGGAACTTGTTTAGTGTTACCTTCCCAATCCAGGTGGTAATGAATAGGAAAAGAGAATGATTTACAAGATCTAATGATGTGTTCTCGTCTAATCACCCGAACTCGACCAAAGGGAAGTTGACTTGGACTATGGGTAATGCTTAGTTGAGCACACAATGGAGATGGGCCAAGTCCCATAGTGAAATTCAACCTTTACCATTGACCAAAGGGTTGGAAGAACCTAAATTACCATCCTACATGAAATATTCTAGTTGAGAATTGTAAAATCTGGGGAAGTTGAGTTAGTGAATCATGGGAAACACAATACCCCATGTTGCTCTCTGTTATTGTTTGTCTTCCAATTTTAGTTAGTCTAGTTTAATTTCCTATCGATCATTGCAAACCGCCTCCCCCCCTGTTTTTTCGAGAATTAAGTTAGTTGATGTTTGAATTGATTATTGATGAACCAAGTTGCAAAAGTCCCGTATTCCCTGTGAGGTTCGCCCCTAAGCTTGGTTAGGTTTATTACTTTGACAACCACTTTTACTTCAAAAAGAGGTGTATCTTAAGCGTGATCAATCTTAAATGAATTGGAAATGTCAAATACCCTTCATTAAAAACTGATGGGACCAACCACGAAGCCATGCCCCAAGCCATGGGCCTAGACGTGACACGGCGAATAAGAACCCGAAGGGGATCCCAAACAAATCTATTAAGCATGCATAGCACATCCTTGGTTTCGCGAAAGAATAAAAGAGCAATAAACATGTTAAACATAATTTCTAAAGGAAATGGGGCTTCGGACTCACACTAAGGGGAGGATAAGTACTACTCACACAATGGGTGCAATAAAGGACTTAGGACTTCCACCTCATCACCATCATCAAGAATTAATCATAAAAAGGGAGCAAGTAAGGGACTAAGGGATTTCTTTCATAATACAAAAGCATAAGGAGTCTAGCTCAATCATACATATCATCACAATATCCAAAACACCTCTAATCATGAATAGGAAGGGGGCTAAGACATCTCCCGGGCTCACACTCAAAAATTAGTTTCCAAAAAATAAATGAGTCTAAACAAGGCATGAAAGTAAGTGGAATTTTGTCCCCGAATGTGGAGGACTCACCAAGCAATCTTCAATCGGAATGTCCAACTTTGTGGAAGGAGGATGGTAGGGAGCTCTGAGCAAGCAAAAAGTATGTGTTCGTACTTGGAATATGAAACGACCCCAAAAAGTACCCGAAAATGTGCCTCGGAATGCCCAGAATTTTAAATTTCATATATCTCAAAATTGGTGTGTGATATCAAAAATTCGACTTCATATTCTTGTTCAAGGAGTGGAAATTAAGGGGAGAAGGGTCTAACTTCGATTTAAGAGAAAATGATTAGCAATTTCAATTTTTCATAATTTTTTTTATCCAGAATCGATCTACTACAGGACCGCGGCGCGCATCTGTCGCAGACATGTGTCAATATGACCTCTGCGACAGGTTTGCATTGTAGACCAGGACCTCTGTATTTTGTTTCCAGTGATTTCTATCTCGGTCCTAGGCTTTTGGGTCTTGGGCCTAAGTTTTTCAAACCATGTTTTTACCTATACTTAGCTTTATTTCATCCTCATATCATCCTAAAAATTCCCTAATACTCACTAAAACACTTGGCCATATTGTCACTCGTAAATTCAAGTCCCAAACCCTTATCCTAAGCTAAGGTTTTCCTTCAAGGTTCTTCTTCAAGCTTCAAGTCTCTATCTCCAATCTTCACCAAGTTCATCTCCAAGCTAAGGTATGTGGGTTTATTTCATGGGTTTCTTTCACCCATGATGCCCAAGCCTCCTTTTACTCAAATTGCATGATTTAAAGTTGATTTACAAATGGGTCTTGCTTATTATGAAATTCACTATACATTATGTTAAAGCTATGTGAAATCGTGATTGTTTCGCTATGTATTGAGCTATAAAATCTTTGATTTATTGTAAGATTTGAGGAGGGATTTTGTATGTTGCTTGAGAGTGTTGCAAGGTGTTGATTAATGGTTTGACAATGGATTTTCTTGCATGATTTCATCTCTATATTTCATGGTTTTATACTAGCATACACCCTCTTAAGTGCTTGATAAAATGTCCGGATGTGGTTTCTTGAGGAGATGAAGGTCCAAAGCATGAGATATGATATGATTGAATATATGATGATGAAATGAGCTTATGCATATAATAAATTCTATATAAAGTTTTGCATTAGACCATGCCCAATCCGGGGGGACTAAGAACCTGGATAACCTAGATGGGGGTTTGTACTCATCAACCTAGTGAACGGCTTGTACTTCTCCACCTAGTGATGGAGCGGCATCATCACTAACCTAGATAGGGGTTTTTACTCATCAACCTAGTGAGGGGTTTGTATTCATTAGCTAGGTGATAAGGCGGCATCATCACCAACCTAGTGAGGGGTTTGTACCTCACCACCTAAGTGATGGGGTGGCATCATCACCAACCCACCAAGGGGTTTCTACTTTGGAAATCTAGCTTGGTCTCTTTTACACATATGATATCCTATAAGAGCATGAGCTACTTAAGCATGTTTTACTTATGCATTGATCATACATGCTTTATAGTTATATTATGCCTATGGCCTATTGTTACGCATTTTGACTATGATGCCTAATTCTTGTTGCATTGCATCCTACATACTTAGTACATTCAAACGTACTAACGCATACTCTTTCCTATATGATATCACCATGTAGGGACCAGTGCTCAAGTTGATCATCCTCCTCTACGTGGCTAGTTCAATACTACTCAAGCTTGTGGTGAGTCCTCCATTTTAGGGACCTTAGTCTATATTTCTCTTATTATGTATTGAGACATTCTTCTTTATTGTCTAATTTTGACTATGAGCCCGGTTTCTTTGTCTTGTCCCCTGCTCGTATCTACGTATTAGAGGTATTTGTTGGACATGTTATGTATCTATGCTAATATGCTAAGAGACTTGACTCTACTGTTCTTGATGTCTATGATATTTAAGTGCTTCCCTTATCCCTAGTTTCCCCACTTTATTATCTCTTGATGTTTGCTTTATTGCTTTAGCGATCAAGGATGTGTAATGATGTTCTCAGAGGCTTGCATGGGGTCTCTTTGGGTTCCTCTTGTGCCGTGTCACATCTAGGCCCTAAGCTTGGATCGTGACAAACTTGGTATCAGAGCACTAGATTGATAGATCCTCGGAGTCCAACACACCGCATCGATTAGAGTCCTATTAACGGCTGTAAAGCACGCCATGACTATGAGTAGGAGGCTATGAGACGTTTCAAGAAATGTTTCCCTTCTTCATGTTCTAAGTCATGCTATAGAGTTTTGGTAAGTTTTCCCCCTAACAATTGTTCTTCACTATGCAAGATCATGCCAAACACTCGAGGAAGAAGGGACCAAACTCCCGAGGAGCAACTTGCCAATAGTGAGCTCCGAGATGCTATCACTATGCTTGCCAAAGTTGTGGCCAACCAAGTCAATCAAGGGGACCAAACCCCTCATGCTACTACCTCAGGAGCTTGGGTAAGAGATTTCATAAGGATGAATCCACCGGTGTTCTATAGGTCAAAGTTGTATGAAGATCCATAAGAGTTAATTGATGAGGTCTACAAAATCTTCAATATCATGGATGTTCGGCCGAAAGAAAAGGTGGAGTTGGCAGCATACCAACTTAAAAGGAGATCCTAAATATGGTATGAACAATGGAAGGGTGAGAAGGGAATTGGTAATGTGGTGCTTTCGGATGAGTTCAAATTGGCTTTCCTTAACCGATTTTTCCCTCTTGAGCTCAGTGAAGCTAGGTTGGTAGTATTTATGAACTTAAAATAAGGTGCTATGAGTGTGAGTGTGTATGCCCTTAAGTTTCATGAACTTTCAAAGTATTCTCCTCATTTGGTGGTCGATCCTAGATCTAGGATGAATTAGATCGAGATGGGGGTTCCGACTTGGTAAGTGAAGAATGTCGCTCCGCTATGTTAATTAGTGACATGGACTTGTCTCAGTTGATGACTATGCCAAGCAAATGGAGGAGGAGAAATTGAGGAAGAGAAGGGGGCATAAGGCCAAGAGGGCCCGATTTGAGGGTAAATTCCCAAAGGCTACTAGATTTCGTCAAGGCCACGGGCCTTCCATGCTACTAATAGGGGGTTTGCCAATGACCTCCCTTGGCCTCAAAGTGTTGGTGTTATGGCTCCCATTGATGTGTATCCTACATGTGGGAAGAGTCATAGGGGCCCGTTTTTGAAGGTTTCTAATACATGCTTTGATTGTGGGGAGCTTGGTCACAAAAGGATAGATTTTTCAAGAAACCGTGGCAAGGGATGGGGTGCAAATGTGATTCCATTGGGTAGAGGTGGTCCTCCAGGTGGTGCCCCAAGGCACAATTGGTTTTATACTCTACATGGGAGGCAATGGATTGGTGAGGTTCCTGATGTTGTTGCCGGTATGTTGAAAATCTTTGACTTTGATATATATGCTTTGATTGATTCGGGTGCCACACTCTCCTTTGTTGCCCCTTTTGTTGCTAAAAAGTTTCATGTTGACCCCGAGTTGTTACATGAGTCACATGAAGTGTCTACTCTTATTGGTACCTCTATTGTTGCTAGGAAAGTTTATAGGAGTTGTCCTATTTGTATTTTGATAAGTTGTTGTTTGTGATCTTGTTGAATTAGACATGGTAGATTTTGATATCATTCTTGGGATGGATTGGTTGCATGCCTACTATGCTT
>JAPFFP010057498.1:0-28066 GCA_026153255.1 Solanum medicagineum | reverse complement strand
TCTAGAGAGAGTAGTGTTGTTGGCCAGTATTCTAGCTTGTTATGCTATAGATTGGGCCCGAATTATTGAGTAGATTCACGAGGCTATAGCTCGGACAAAAACCTCACTGCCATTTCCAATTCTGATTCATCGATTATCCAGTCCAGTAGGTGTTCCTATCGACCCCCACTAGGACCTTATGTAGAGTCCACCATGCACCATGGAACCCAACCTGATAAAGGCTGACTAGAACCCGGTGGCCTTACCACGAGCAGCTCCTCCAATTTCAGAGTCATTCCCTATAGAGCCTCCGAGTCATAGTGCACCTTCAACTACTACCGGCACTACTCCTGTTTCTACAGAGCCCACGCCAGTTGTGGAGATCGAGTCCACACCATTCTCCAATACTCAAGCACCAGTAGTAGCTTCGTTATAAGATAATTCTATTACTTCTAATGTTGCTTTTAAAGCATTGTACGTAGGGTGGCTACGGCAATATCCAGGCTTCAGCGTTTATCAGCATGGCTCCTGCCATGGGTTGACCAAACCGTAAGGGACTCCGAGGAGAGGATGAAGGCCTTCACTCTTGATCTGGTAGCTAAGAAAGTTAGGGCAGTGGATGCCCGGGTAGATGCCTTCGAGGCTAGAGTCCAGCGGCGACTTGAGGGAGCTCGGCTCGCTGACATGAGTGCAGTGACCGAGGAGTTGGCCAAGTTTAGGGCCAAATTATTACAGATGTTGGCAGCTATTGTTTCAGCCTTGGAGGTGGCGCCAGTAGATGATAAGGCATTTGAGTGCCTAGCCGACTGTCTGGACATCCGTGGGAAGAGGCCTCTTGAGCATAGTGATGACCCAGAGTCGACCCCGAAGAGGCTGAGACCGGAGGAGGAGCCCATACAAGAGGAGGTGGTGCAAGAGTCGTCGTTGTTGGCGGCTATTCAAGGAGATCGAGAGAAGAACACCCCACAAGGAGAGGGTACTTCCATTACTACTGCAGAGGAGTTGATTCCCCAGGACCCCATAGACCATCCATAGACCGGTGCTTGATGCACCATGATGTTTGACTTCTTTTGATCCTAGGCCTTATTTTGTCATATTGGATACTTTGTTCTCTTTTAAGATAGTCTTTTTATTTTGCTGGTTTTTGGATGTGTTTAAATATTTCTATGTTGGATCTCGTCTTTACTTATACTGTTAATGTTAGTTTTTAGTTTTTAATGTATGTATATACATATAATTGCTATGTTATCCTATTTGTTTTTTGTTCTTGTTTATACTTTGAGGACAAAGTATCCTGTTTTGGTGTGGTGTGGGAAGTTATTGATTAAGGTGAAATTTGAGTAGCCTCGAGTCTATAACTTCTCCTATTTTTGATCCTAAGGTTTTCTTACCGTGCTTCATTTTCCTTGTGGATGTTTACTTTTCTATTGAACCGGCATGTTTAGGTAGTGTAGATAATGTGTAAATTCATAGTAGTGTTATCTATTGGCATATACATAATTTTTAGATGTGCTTTGAAGTTTTGATGAAATATTGGGTACCCTCAAAATTTTTGAGGTTTTGATTATTGATGCATTGATACATTTTCGAGTAAATGGCAATTGTGAAGGTAAGTTGAGAATGAAAGCATAATATGTGAATCTATACTTGATTGTGAATGCAGTTGCCATATGTGTTGTGAGCTTATTTTGCTGCATTCATGCATCTTGTTTGGTCCAAGAACTTGCCTTGCTAATCTAAGATTGGTTTGGTGATGTGGTGGATATGGAAAGAATCTTAGGCCTTTATTATTTAAGTGAAACCACTTTTGGCCTTAATGACCCACCAAAAAAAGTGAATGAATCCCTTGTTCCAAATTTTTGAGCTTCTCATGTATTCATACTTTCTTGACACTCTACTGACTTAACCATGTTTGATCAAATACCTTGATATTGTCCCTGGTCTATACTTGAACATGTGAACCTTGATTGAGGCCAAAGGCCTAAGTTGACGGTGGCTGCAGTTGGTGGCCCTGGTTTGAGGCATAGATATTATGCACTTCACTTGAGGCTAAAATTCTAAAGTAATAATAATAAGTTGTTTAGTTGGGAAATTGAGAAAGAAATGAAAAAAGCATGAACTGAGTGAAGAAAAAAAGAAAATAAAAGTGCCTTTAGATGAGAAAAAGTAGCAAAAATGAGTTTGAAATCGAGGTACAGCTAAAAAAGAGAAAGAAAACACTAGGGAAAAGTTCGAAACAGGAGAATAAGGGTGGATTGATTAAAAAGGGTTGGATTATGAAAGTAAAAAGTGTTGGTAACCATGATTAAAGGATAGCTTGTAGTCACTACTTGCGCAAAATACCATACCAAAGCACCCTGAACTTATGTTACAAGCCTACAAGTCCTAAATGGATCCAACTCCACTTTATCACCAAGCCCGAAGATGAGTATAGAGGCAAGCCTATGGTGTTAGTCAGTATGCATTGAATTTCAATTGTGAGAGTGAGAATGCTTCCTCAGTCCCTGAGTTCTAAATGTTTTTGAGTGAGTATGAGGGACTTTTTTCTTCTTTCCAGTGAGGGCATTGGCACTACTTGACTAGCATAAGACTATACCAGTGATTGTGGACGGTTGATGCTCCATAGCTTGTCATAGTTGGATTGCCATGTATCTCATTATGTTATTGTTTGCTTAATCACTTTGCGATCCTATTTTGGAAATAGTAGTTGGGTGCCTGAATCAAAGGCGTAGTAGTATATGTCATTAGTATAGCTGCTATGTATTTCTCTTTGCCTGCGTATATCGAGTCATCCCTTGGGGACAAACAATAACTCTTAGTTGAGGGTGTTGATAAGCTGTCAAAATATGGCACATTTAATGCCTAAAACAAGTGATTTTGTGAGTTCTTAATGAGACTATTTATGGGTTTTATGCATTTTTGTGTTTTTCTTGCTGAAAAGTTAGGCTGGCATGATTTTGAAGAAAAGTTGTAGATTTTGCTATGGCTTAGGACAAACGAGCACACTTATGAGTCATAGCCCAAGATACAAGTCGTAGGGTGTGTCGTAGCAAGAATCAAAGGCCCACATTTCAGAAATCTGCTAAGTGGAGGTCACCCTATGAGGCCATCCTACGAGTCGTATGTTTCACTACGACTCGTATAAATGGACTCGTAGCAGGAATCAGAGAGCCAAAATGTTGGACCTAAAACTGAAGACCAAGAGTACGAAAGGAACATACGAGTCATAGCTCAAGCAACGACTCGTACCTATGGGTCGTACTGGTTTATTCTAAGATGTCAAGAACCTGATACTAGACCTCGGCTATGACTTGTAGGTCTCCTACAAGTCGTACCTGCCAGATTTATCAACTGCCAGTTGTCTTTTTTGATAAATTCTAGG
Source organism: Solanum medicagineum (assembly GCA_026153255.1). NCBI lineage: Eukaryota > Viridiplantae > Streptophyta > Magnoliopsida > Solanales > Solanaceae > Solanum > Solanum medicagineum. Next base: position 24,705 of record JAPFFP010057498.1, on the reverse strand, counting down.
GTTATTTTGTAAATATTTTATATAGTTTAAGTTAGGGTTTTAGAAGAGAGTTTTGACTAGGAGATATTTTACAATCATCTTTTGAATCCTTTCTTAGTTTTTAGATTAGTTTATTGTTGGCTCTTGGAAAACCAATTTTTGTGGATTGCAAATCTTGCCTTGTACTCATTGTTGATCAATCAAGCTTGTGGGTTTGCAACTTGTGGTGCCTACTTTCTTCATTGTTGTTGGTATAACTCTCATTTATGTCTTGTATGTGCATTTTTTCTTGTTTTACCTTAGCCATGAGTAGCTAAACACTCACAACTTGGGGTTGTGGGAACCATGGGAGTTGACTTGAGATGACCTAGGCTTATTCCATTTCTATGATTAGGGTTTTGCATGCATTGTCCACTTCCCTTCATTATGATTGTTGTGTGGTGGTGGCCCACACCAAACCCTACCTACTATCACGATCCCAACTAAGGTAGTGAGCAATAGGAAAAAGGAAGTAGATGACAGGATTTGATTAATGTCTTCTCATCTAATCAACCGAACCTGACCAAGGGGAGGTTGACTGAGACAATTGCTAACGGTTAGTTAGCACACCATGGTTGTCAACCAAGCGCCATGGTGAAATTAGACCTTCACCTTCACAAAAGGTCTGTTAGAACCTAAGTTACCATCTTGCATACTACTTTTCATTTGTAGTTATGTTACGTAGGGTAATCAAGTCAACGAACCATGGGGAACACAATTCCCAAGTTGTCCTTAATATTGATTGTTTTCCTCCATAGTAGTGTAGTCGTAATTTTACTTTTATTTTTGAATCATAACCCCTTCCCCCCCCCCCCCCATTTAGAGATTTTAGTTATTGATGCTTCAAAGGATTAGTAGTGAAGTCTTGTAGTCATGCCCTATATTCCCTATGGATTTGACCCTAACCTTTGATTAGGTTAATTGCTAACAACGACCTCTTTCTTATTAGAGCTTGAATATCAGATATGTCAGGGACGTTTCTTATGATATCTTGCTATGTACTAAGATTATCTTTTTTTGTTTATGTATTCACTGCGAGGGTGAGCCCAGTTTATTGTCTTGGCCCCTGCTCTTATCTATGTAGGAGAGTGTTGTTGGACATGTTATGTATCGATGCTTTGAGCCTTGACTCTATTGTCCTTGATGTCTATGATATCAAAGTGTTCCCTTGGCCCTAGTTGTCCCAATTTATTATCTCTTGATGCTTGTTTTATTGCTTCTGCAACCAAGGATGTGTAATGATATTCTAAGAGGCTTGGTTTGGGGTCCCCTCTGGTTCCCCTTGTACCGTGTCATGTCTAGGCCCTAGGCTTGGGTCGTGACACTATCAATGCATACACATCAAAATCAAAAACTTTTAATATACCGGAGATGACATCGGGTGCCTCATCAAACCCTTGCCTCCCATGAAGAGCACAGAACCGATTATGCTTTGGGGTATGACCTTTTTGGCTACCTCGTCCCCGAGGAAATGCACTCTCACCTTGTGGACTAACATCTATACCATTGTTTTGATTACGAGGACAATCAACCTTCTTATGCCCTACTTCGCAACAACCGAAACCAGCAGTGGTGTCCTTTAAACATAGGCATCTATGAGCCCTACCACATTTTGGACACCTAGCATTAGGCACCACACCACTATCACCTTGGGCCATTGGGTAGTCATTGGCAAACCACATTTTAGGAGCATGAGAAGACCCTTGGCCTTGATGAAACTGGCCACTTTTGAGACCTTAGAACTTACTATCAAAACGGGCTCTCTTGGCCTCGCCGCTCCTCTTTTTCCTCAACTTCTCCTTCTCTATTTGTTCAGCACAAGTCATAAGGCGGGACAAATCCATGTCACCTATCAACATGGCTGCATGCCATTTTTCATTCACCAAATTGGATACACCCATCACAAACTTATTCATCCTAGACCTTGGGTCGGCAACCAAGTGTGGAGCATATATAGAGAGATGGTTGAACTTGAGGGCATGCTCCTAATCACTCAATTTAGACCATTTCCCACTCAAGCCTAGGGCCTAGACGTGACACGGCGAATGGGGAACCCAAAGGGACCCCAAACAAGGCTCTTAACATATCATTACATATCATTGGTCACAAAAGCAATTAAACAATATAACAAGAGTAGAAATGAGGGAAAAGGGCTAAAGGGATACTTTAATAACATATGTACCAACACAAGAGAGTCAAGCCTCAATACATAAAGTCCAACAACACTTCTACTGCATAGATAAGAGCGAAAGCCAACACAAGTAACCGGGCTCACCCTCATAGTCAATACATACATAAAGAATGATAGTCTTAGTACATAGAATGAGATCATAGATATTGTCCCCGGAATGGAGGACTCACTAACTAGCTTGGGAGAATTCCTACTAGCCATGTGGAGGAAGATGCTCAAGGTGGGGCTCCGGTTCCTATACGGTGACATCATATAGGCATAGAGCATACATTAGTATGTTTGAATGTACTAAGTATGTAGGATGCAATGCAACAAGAGATAAGCAACATAAACTTAATGCATAAGAATAGGCAATGAATAGTATATATCAATATGGCATGCATTGAAGATGCTTTAAGTAAATCATTCTTACATAAAACATAATACATGTATAAGAATAGACCATCATTAACGAGTTCATACTTTATCAAGGTACAAAACCCTTGATTAGTTGGTGGATCGTCGCTCGCTACCACCCGTGGTGATTGAGGTACAAGCCCCTCAACCCGGTTATCAAGGTACAAACCCCTTGACTGGTTGGTGGATAGTTGTGTCCTACCACCCCTGGCGATAGAGATACAAACCCCTCAACCCGGTTATCAAGGTACAATCTAATTAACATGGTTATCCGAGCTCTCAACCCCCCGAGTAGGGCATGGTCAATTTCCAAGATTATATAGGAGAATATCATATACATACATTCCTTTCATCATCATAAAGTCGTTCAACTCATAAGACATGCATTGGACCTTCAATTCCTCAAGAAACCATAACTGCACATTTTATCAAACACTTGATGAGTGTGTAGAGCTAATGTAAAACCATTCCTTTCATCATCATAAAATCATTTGACCCATAGGCCATGCAATAGATCATCAATAACGTAAGAACCCTTAACTGGACATTTCATCAAACACTTGGTGGGTGTGTGATGCTAGTCAAAATCATGCAATAAAAGAGTGAAATCCTGTAAGAAAACGTAATCTAAATCAACTAATCAATACTTGGTAACACCCTCATTCAAGATACATTGAAACCCATCATCAAATCTCATCATGGGTCATAGATTCATAACTCAAAACATGCTTAAACAGTCCACATATCATGAAACCCCAACATAGCTTCTAATTCATTTATAATAGGAAGAACCCAAAGATAAATTAACACGTAAACATGCAATTTACATAAAAATGAAGGTTGGGTACCACGGGTGAAAGGACTTAATGGTTAAAACCCACATACCTCAAATTTGGAGATTTTCTTGATGGAGATTTGAAGGACAACTTGAAGCTTTAATGAATTTCTTGAATCCGGAAATGAGTTTGCAACACTTAAATTTGGGTGAAATATTTGGCTAAGGGTTGTTTTGGTGAATTTATGGAATGATTTGGGGTTGAAAAATTATAGGTGTCTTTACGCATAGGAAGGCTTAGGCCTAACACCCCAAGGCTTGGACCATACTAGAAAAATCGGCAGCAAAAATGCACAGGTTAACACCGTGGTCCTGTCACGTCAGGGGCGCGGATCAATTCTGTTTTTCGTCAACTTTAGAAAATTAATTTTTAATACAATTGCTCTGAAATCGAGTTGGTACCCATTTCCCACTAATTTTGCCCCTTGATCATGAATATAAAGTTGAATTTTTGATATCACGCACAAATTTTGAGATATATAGAAATTACGAATTTGGGAATTTCTAAGCCACATTTTCGAGCACTTTTGGGGCATTTTAGACACTTCCTCTGATATCAGCATATTCAGAGACTAGGGGAAAGCATTAGACATTGTTGGATCCTTCAAGTCTCCTTCTATTTTAGTGGAAGTCTTTTGTTAGTCAAGACTCTCCTTATGTATTATTTTGGTTTGATATATGTATACAAAGATGTGTTATGGTTTAGTGTACTGTATCATGTTTATAGTAGTACTATAGATGTGACTTCAAAGTCTTAGAAGGGTGTTTTATGTTGCTATTATGTATACGCTTGCAATATCAATTGGACTTATGTTATGTATTTGTTTAGCTATTTCTGTTCTGCTAGTTACTGGCTATTTCGGGACAAGGTTAGCCTTGCCTATCAGGGGTAAGGTAGGCACCATCATAACCTATAAAGTTGGGTTGTGACAAGTTTTTCTGACAGCCCTAGGTTTGTTAGTCTCACACTTATAGAGCTACCATAGAGTCTTGCAGATGGGTGGAGCGACGCCCGTGACTTATCTTTGAGAGGCTACAAGATGTATTAGGAATCTCCACTTGATTTTATCTGTTCGTGCAGTTGTGTTGTGATCTTCTATAATCTCATTTGGCTCATTCCTTGCATTTATGTCTCATAGAGGTTGATCTTCAAGCAGAGAAGGGGAGGAACCACCAGATCCAGACGGGGACCTTCCTAGAGCATGTTGAGAAGTGTCCAGATGCCCTATTCCCTCCTAACTAGAGTGACCCATAACATTACCACCCCTAATCGCTGATGTGCTGTCAAAATACAATATATTTGATGCCTAAAACATAGGGATATTATGTGCTCTTAATGCGACATTTATTGTTCTTATATATCTTTGTGTTTGTTTTTGCAGGAAAGCAGGTTGGCATGACTTTTCAAGAGAATTGCAGATTTGTTTGGTTTTTGAAGGCTTCCGAGAACCTCTTCGAGTTGTAGAGAAATCTATGAGTCGTAAGAGGGGTTTCGTGAAGATCTCAAGAGAAGGATGAGATACTTATGATGAAGTCTATGAGAAGGCCATACAAGTCATAGATAAGACTATAACTCATAAAGTAGATGCATAGTAGTGAAGTCCAAGAATCAAGAAGCTGAACACGAGACATCACTGCGTGTTGTGGGGTCACGACCAGTTTTTTCTAAATTTTTGGGGACTTTTTTATCAATACTATAAATAGTATTATTAGGTTATTTTTAATAAGGAGTAAATAGAATAGTAATAGAGAATGTCATTAAAGATATTTTTATGGTTTTATACTTGGAGGCAAAATATTGTAGAGGAGAATACATTTGTGGATTCATTGTATCTTTAACCTTGTGATTCTCAATCCATATTGGGTTTGCTTGTTCTTCAATTTATTTGTGTAAGAGATTAATTATGTTTTCTTAAGTTATAGTTTCTTTATCTACCCATAGCATTAGTAGTTAAACCCACAACTTGGGGTTGTGGAAACCATGAAGATCTAATCAAATAGACCCGGACAATTTGCAAAAATTCTTGAAATGGGTATTTACACGGATTATTCAATTCTCTTTGTATTGTATGTTTTCTTGTAGTGGCCAGCATTAGAACTTGCCTAGTGTTACCTTCCGGATACAGGTGATAATGAATAGGATAATGGTTAATAGGATTCGATGATGTGTTCCCGTCTAATCAACTGATTTAGACCAAGAGGATGTTGACTGGGACTATTGGTAATAGTTAGTATTGCACACTATGGAGATGGGCCATGTCACATAGTGAAATTTGGCTCTCACCTTTTACCAGATGACTTGGTGAACTTAAATTACCGTCCTACATGCTATACTTTAGTCGAGAATTGGGCTATCTGAGAATATTGAGTTGGTGAGTCATGGGGAACACAATTTCACAAGTTGCTCTCCGTTATTGATTGTCTCTTTTTTTATAGTTTAGTTTAATTTCTTATCAATCACTGCAACTCCCCCCCCCCTTTGGGGAATTGGATTAGTTAATACTTGGATTGTTTATTGGTGAATCGATTTGAAAAGTCTCCGTATTCTCTGTGGAATTCGACCCTAACCTTGGTTAGGTTTTATATTTGACAATGATTGCTTTATCCTCCAAAAGAGAGATGTAACTTAGGCATGATCAATAGACAAAAACATACATTGTTTAAAATTTACATAAAGTGTACTATAAATCACAATAACTAAGAATTTAAAATATTTAAAAAATAAATAAAATTTTGATTGATTATCAAAATTTTATATATGCAACATAATCCGGAATAAAATAACTAACACATATTATTTACGAATAACATAACATATATTAAAGTTGCAATAACTAACAACTTAAAATGTTTTAAAATATATATAAAAAATATCAATATCACATAAATCGAGATGAAAAAACATATGTTGGGCCCCTAGTAGCATTGGTTCCTACAATTAGTAATAAAATAAAATCTCATAGATAAAATCAATTTTGAATAAGGGGAAATAGAAAGAGATATTATTAAAAGGACAATCCACATTGCCTAATTCTTCCCTGAAAGGAGGTAGAGAGAGAATGAAATAAAGAGCAGAGGGAGCCCTTATAAGAATATTTTAATTCATTGCCTTAGTTATCTAATTTTAAAGCTCTCATGCCCATGGAGATTGACGAATTTGAGCGATTGGGGGTTTCCACAGAATCATATCCACGGAGGTGGTATTAATAGAACTAACAGATACATGTAGCTTGGTAATGCATTCCAGGTGAAGTAACTCATACATCAACTTATTTTCATTTCTTTTTTGGATAATTTTAAATGTTATTCATTGAACAAAATATTTGTATTAGGTTGACACAAAGGATACAATTTGTTGGAATTTAAATACATGTATCCTAATGGTATCAATGTTTTATCACTATTTTATGGAATCAGTGGTGTTGAAGTTGTTCTTTATCATCTCGGTATTCCATTGAACAATATGATTTTTATGGAAATATTTGAAGTCAACAAGAATATTTTGAGCCGGTAGGAACTAACAAATCAAAAAGTGAATCTTGTAGATTTTAAAGATGTGCAATAGATGAACGAAGATGTCTTGGAGTGGTGTAGATTTGAAAATCTATCTAGCTCTGTCACCCCACACCAAGATGTCTCCATGCATTTGATGCAAATCCTTAAAATTTACGAGGTTCCCTTTCTGATTTGTTTGTTCTCACCAAGCTCTAAAAATAATCTTGTTGACTTCAGATATTTCCATAGAACCACATTGTTCAATGGAATACCGTGACGATAAAGAGCAACTTCAACACCATTGATTCCAAAAAATAGTGTTAAAACATTATTCTATTAGGATACAAGTCTTTCAACACTGATAAATGGTATGTCACCATGTCGACCTAATACAAATATTTTTATCAATGTATTGTATTTAAAATTATTCCAAACAAATAAAATAAGTTGATGGATAAGCTACTTCTTCTGGAAGGCAGTACCAAAGTGACTTATATCTATCATTGGTTAGCTCAGGAACTTAGGAACTAGTTTGTTATCCTGAGAAAATTATTTCTGGCGAACAACAATGATTTTGGATTTTTCTCTAAGTCAGATTCTTCATGCTGATCATTGTAGTTCTCTAATATATAGAGGTTGCATATGATTTTTCAGAAGCCGATGCTCTGAGGTTGATGGATAAGGTGCAAATTGTGTTGGGATTGTTCAGAATAGATAGGGATCGATTAGAAGCTTCTAACAGGCATACACGATGAATTTTCGTGTTAAGGTAGGTATTTAAGTAGGTAGAACTATTCGGGTTTGTTTTGGGGTTCTATACTTCTCAGAAAGGAAGTTTCAGCGTGGTGTTGATTTACTCGGGCGGTTTCGGTGATTTCAGATATTGTCGGTATAGTTAGGTGGAGTATTATGAGAAAAAAGGATTTGGAAGAAGTTTTTGCGGTTCCTAATGCGAGTTTGGAGTTCTATCCCAAGCCGAAGTTCTATCTAGATGTTGTTCACTTCATAGAGATGCTTGTTGTCCTGGTGCAGAATGCAAGCCCATCGTCCTCATCTTTTCATGCTTGAGACTGGGGTTGTTCTTACTTTCACAGATGAAAGTTCTTTTAATAGTGGAAGTTGTAATGATCCCTAGGGTCCATTATATTGTATCATTTCCCTCATTAGAGCAATTCCTACAGAGAATCAGGTCATTTATAACCTATTCTGGTAGCTCAATTTTCTTGTCATTCATATGAAAGTTGTGTAGTTTTTTGTGTTTTAAAGGGCCTTATACCTTAAAAAAATAAGTTTTTCTGGAAAATGTGGGTAAATGGATTCAGAATAGAATTTTGACAGTTCCAGAAACTTTGGAATTGCTAAATTAGGCTAGAAGCATGGCCGTCTTGAGAACCATGGATTTTGGTGTGAGTTTGTGCCAGATTGTGCATTTTGCCTTCAAAACTAGCCAACGTTTCACTTTGGCGAACATTTTTGGAAAACATGCCCGAATAGAAATTATAATAGTGTGTTAGCTCTAGAATATCGAGTTTGGTCTAGAATGACCCTTCCTTTGGTTATCAAGGCTACTGGGCTACTTCTGTGCCCCTCAGTGAAATTTGGCTAAAAATGGTCATGGGAGTGGCACCTATAATTAGTCATAAAAACCTCATATGGAAATTTTGACTTCACTACTGAATCTGGAAATCAACTTTGTAAGGTACCATAGTTCATTTGTGTGTATAAAATCGTGGATGAATTTTGAGTACCCCATCAAAAATTTTGGAATTAAAAAACTCAGTGTTTTAGCTAGTTTTCTAGTGCAGGTAATTCAAGCCTTTGCAAATGTGGTCCAAGGGCTACAGTCATGGATGTCAGGTCCAAGTCAGCTTCAGGAATACAGGGCCTTCTCCATGGTCGCGGAGGTCCAGCTAGGTTGACCGACACAAATGTTGACGGACCTTTCACGATCGCGGAGGTCACTTGAGTGGCCTATTTAGTTTTGCTCCTTAGACAACTTCAGCCCATTTCATAACTTTTCAAGGGAGATAATTTACTCATTTTGTGCTCAAATATGTATGGTTATTCAAAAGCCTAAGTTCAAGAAAATTTCATAAGGAATGTATTGGTGAGTTTAGAAAGCATATTTTAAATTTCGTTTAAGGTAAAATTATAGCTAATACATGGAGGATTTTTTCAAATGAGGTTTTTTTTATTTTGAGGTGTGACAACCAAAGCAATTGGGACCCAATTTTAGTGACCTTTCGGTTACTTTTGGATATGGGGTAGTTATTTTTTACTTTTGAAACTTTGTTTCTGGTAATTCTGCACGTTTAATTGTTGCCCATTTTTCTAGTTTACCTTATTTTTGTGTTTTTCTTCCATGCCATGTTTTTGTGGTTCCTGACCCGAATTAAGTTCCTAACTTATTAATTGAGCTGGGAGGACCATCTTGGATCAGTTTCTAGGGTAAATTTTGGAGATCCAAATACGTGTCCTATATTTCCTGTCTTAGGCTGCCAAATTGGTCCTACTCTGGTTTTTTGTAAATATTGTGTCTAAAAAATTGTAATAATATTGCAAATTTGTATTTCACAGCATGACAGCATTTAGAGGCCATTCAGAAGGAAAAAGCTCTGCTGAAGCGAGTTGGAGCACATGTTATCAGCATAAGGGTAGGCTATGGTCTTCATCCCTTAGATTCAGCTGGATTGTTTGAGATCATGTTGAATTAGTTTTGATTTGGGTGGGGTAACTTGTTTATATACCTTAGGTGTTGGAATTTACAACTTAGGCCTCAATAGGTAATTTTGGGTAGTTGTAAGCTTGTTTGCTATCCCATTAGTTAGTATCACTATTAGTATTATCATATTTAGGCCTGTGGTAGCATGTGTTCTTGTAATTAGAAATAAAATAAAGGTTCATGGATAAAATCAATTTTAAATAAGGGGAAGAGATAGAGATAGTATTAATGGGCAATCTACATTGCCTAATCTTCCCTTCATGGAGGTACAGAGAGAGAAATAAAGAGGAGGGAGACCTTATAAGAAAAAATTTTACTTTATTGCCTTATTTATCTAATTTTAAGGCTCTCATACCTGTGGAGACTAATGAATTTTAAATGCTATTGGGGTTTCCACGGAATAATACTTGTGGAGTTGGTATAAGTAGGACAAATAGATACAAGTCGTTTGGTATGCATTACAGGTGAAGTAACTCGTTCATCAACTTTTCTTTTCTTTTTTTGAAAAATTTGAAATGTGATACATTGAATGAAATAACTTTATTAGGTCGACATAGAGGATACCATTTATTGGTATTGAAAGACTTGTATCTTAATGGTATTAATGTTTTATCACTTTTTCTGGAATCGATGGTGCTGAAGTTGTTCTTTGTCATCTTTGCATTCGATTGAACAACGTAATTTCTATGGAAATGTTTGAAGTCAACAGGAATATTTTGGGAAATTGGTAGGAACAAAGAAATCAAAAGTGAATATTGTGGATTTTAAAGATGTGTAGGAGATGAATGGAGACGTCTTGGAGTTGGGTAGATTTTAAAATCTATCTTGCTCCAAGTCACCTCACTCCAAGACGTCTCCATTCATTTGTTGCATACTTTTACGTTCTGCAAGGTTCCTTGCTTGATTTCTTACTTCCCATCAGCTTCTCAAAATATTCTTGTTGACTTTTCATATTTCCATAAAATAACATTGTTCAATGAAACACCAATATGACAAAGAGCAACATCAAAACCACTTATTTCAAAAAGAAGTGGTAAAACATTGATTCCATTAGTATACAAGTCATTAGACACCTATAAATGGTATGCCACCTTTTCGACCTAATATATATATTTTAGCCAATATATCCTGGACTGGTGCTCCTCCTGCTTCGACACATGGCTAGATTTTGGACGTTTTAAGACTAGAGATTGGTGAGTCCTCCAGTTCGAGGACCACATCTATTTACATCATGCATTATGTATTTAAGGTATTTTATATATTTCAGCTGTATTTTCTTTGCTACATTTTACTTGAGGGAGAGCTTTGAACATGTCTTAGCACCCACCAAGTCTTTTGCTAGATGGTATTGTTGGACAAATGTATGACAAGTGTATGCTTAAAGCTTGTTTTATGATTTGATCTCCCTTATTCCCATTTCCCCATTTTAAATTTTGCTTTATTTATGTGGTAAATTCTAAGAGACTTCAGTTCCTCATTTGTCGTGTTAGGACTAGGCTCTAGGCTTGGATGGTGACAATTGTTTGCCCATCAAACTTTGAAGTAGAGAGATATTTATATTTTTACTAGATGACAAAGATATCATGTTCTTCATTCTTTTATTCATTTTTTCATGAGAAATAAGAGAAACCCATAAAAGCCTTATCCAATATCACCAAAATTATTTTTTTTCTCAATTTGGGTCCTTAACGAAAGTTGTTCTATGTATTGATCTTACCATAGTTTGTCAATTTCATATTATATCATCCTTCATTGTTGGGGAAATAAGGACTTGACTCTATTTTAAGGTTTCAAGCTGTATTATTAGCTTGAGATCAAGTAACAAGAGTGTATGAGTAAAAGTTTATGGGCCACTTGAATTTATCAAAAAAAGATATGTTAAGGTTATTCCATTCTTTTGAAATATTTTCTTAGAGCTTAGAAGACATATAATTGGATTCTTATTGCTAATGTACTTGTAGCTATATTTTTTGGTACTTAGCTATTGAAGAGGTTCTTCCTTATCAAGAATCTATTGTTTTGGTAATGGATCTATGTTGGGCATGACATAGAGATTATTCATATAGGTTGCTAGTTAATTTTGTGCTTTCAGACTATTGAATTCTTAATGTTTCTTTTGTGGCTATTATGGTTAGTTGCAGGAATGCTATCTTTTTCTAAGATGGCTATGAGCTTCCTATGGGGCTGTGTTGTCGCTAAAGAGGGTTATGAGTTGGCTATGGGATTATATTGATACCTGAGAAGGCTATGTGTTTCCTGTTATCCAAATTGTTTCCTGAGAGGTTTATGAGTTCCCTAGGAGACTATATTGATGCCTAAGAAGTTTATGCATAGCCTACGTGGCTATTTTGTTGCCTAATAGTGCTACAAGTTGCCTATGGAACTATATTGATGCCTAACAAGGCTATGTTGTTGCCTAAGGGGCTATGCATTGCCTATGGAAATGTACTGACGCCCAAGAAGACTATGTGCTACCTATGGGGTTATTGTTATTACCTAAGAGGGATATGAGTTGCCTATGAGAATATTTTGATGCCTAAGAAGGTTGTGTGTTGCCTACAGGGCTCTAGTGTTTCGTAACAAGGCTATGAGTTCCAGAAGTTGGCTATATTAATGCGTTTAAGGGATATTTGCTATCTACAGGGATATATTATTTCTTAAGAGAACTATATGACTACCTATAGGGTAGGGGACAATCGTTAAGGGTATATAGATTGAATTGGCACCTTCTGAGTCATGGGAACCTAGGCAGGTTGTCTTTGACGAGCTTATAAGGGCTTAATCAGCTTTTTACTCGATATTTTTGGTATACTTTGATTGAGGAAGAGTAGATCAATATGCTTATATTATTCTTGAATTTTATGTCTGATTATGTTCAACCTATTATAATACAAGCTCATTTAGTCTATTTTCTTTCATACTCATCATACTGTTGACTTTTATCAGGCTAGCTATCTCCTTTTTTCCAAGAGTTACTAGAGTTCCGAGGTTTGTTATCTTTTGTTATACATATTTTTGGGTAAGTTGGGCACTACCATGTCAAGATTGATACTTGAAGAGGTTTACAGACTAGTGTATGTGCATTGTATGGCTAAGTTAATAGCCATATTCATTTAGTTTGTTGGTTTTTTGAGGTTTGATAGCTTTTTGAGGTATTGTATTGATAAGTACCTACTTTCATTTTTTGCATAAAGATCATGATGGCTTTGGCGACCCATATAGTGTTTGAGTTTCCTTGGTAGCTGCAAGACCCCATTCTTGGGAAGATCGAATCAAGGCTTGAAAATGCATTTCTAGAAATTTTTGGCCCAGGGTGCACACTACTGTTTGTGAAGGGTATTGTGGACATCTTCTTTAGCATTTTCTTTGAGCTTCACAGGGAGGGGTTCCACCACAGAACCTTCCATGGCTCATGGATGCCACCACAGCTCATGGAGGGGCTCATAGAGTATCCTCTAGCAGGCAACCTCTTTTCTTCCCCAAGGAACCCACCACGAGTTGTGGTGCCTTGAAGTGGATGTCATCCAATGTTCGAGCATGTTTTTGCAAGGGTATTTAGGTCCTTTCCCTAATTTCTAAACTTCTTTCGTACATTTTCTAGACCCAAATACCCTCCTAAGGATTTACTAACCTATTCTAATGTGTTTCAATCACTCCTCACACTTAGACTCTAATTCACTTCATCAAAATCACACTCAAGTCTCCTCTTCAACTCAATCTTAGGAATCCATTGAACCTCAAGTTCGAGCTCAATCTTTTTCAAATAATTAATTTAATTACCTACATTATGTAGGTTAGATTTGTTGGTCCATTTCACCTATGAAGCCAAACTAATTTCATCTATTCTTCTCAATTTGAAATGATGAATTATATGGGCTTTCATACGTGAACTCCAGTTGCTTAAATTACTTTCTAAATGGTATTATTATGCTTATATATGAATGTTAATTTAATTACATGAAATTTCATGAACTTCATACTACCACATCTTCAAGCTTATTGAGTTTAAGGAATCTATGCATGAGTATTTTTAATTGAAATCTATAACGTCATGACTCATGCTAGCAAGGTAGGTTAGAGTTCTACCTTGGCAAGTAGTCTCCTTTTTCTTCAGTGTAGAGGCAATATCAAGATTCCATGTCATAGCTTGCATAATCTTATTGTTGGTTATGATTACTTCCCAAATATGTATGACTATTTTGCTCATGTACATTCATAGCATCTCATGCATTTCTCTCATGATTCCATATTGTAGTTTATTATGAGTACTTATGTCCTTTACATGCCTATGCTATCATATGCTCCTTATTGTCCTTCACCTGCATATTTAGTAAATTCACATACTAACACATATTTTACTTGCATGATTTCACCATCTTGGGACAGGTACCCCTACTTAGTCCAATTGATTACTAGTGGCTTGTTGGTGAGTCCTCCTTCCTCGGGGGCAATCCATGCTATATTTATTATATGTTACAGTTTATGTCTACTTTGAGACTTTAGTTTATATATTTTGGGTAAGCTAGGGACATGTCTTAGCCCCGCTTGGTCTATTATATAGAGGTATGATTTAGACACTGTAAATCTAACTTGTGCAGCTTATGACTCTATTTCCTTATCTATCATCCATGATTAAAAGTTTAAGTTAGTGAATGCTTATTATATTTTAAGAAGACTAGTTTAATATTCTCTTGGGGATTTCATTTGTTATGTTACACCTAGGGTCTAGCTTGGGTCATGCCGATATCATAGTTACTTCAATCGCACGAACAGAACTTGTGTGGTAGTTGACTATATCTATGTATGAATTACTTGGAGTTGCTATTTTATTGACTGAGTTGTTAACAAGGAGCTTCCTGACTGAAGGATTATGTTTAAGACAACATATACTTATTGAGTTCTTGATTCTGCATCGCTACTACATGATTGTAATAAATAATTCTACAAGGTTGGCTCAAGCCTATGTTTTGGCATTAGGTGTCAGTTGTACTCCTTGAATTTGGGGTCGTTGTGTTTGAGGATGACACATCAGCATGAACGAATAACTAATTCCAGTAGGAGGTGTATGAATCAAAGGGGATTTGAATAGAACAAAGTATATTATAAACTAAACTTGAGCATTCATTTTCCTAAGGAAATTTCTGACAATTGTTCTTAAATAATATTATATCTTAGATGTTGAGGCTTGGAAATTAAAGCAATTATCTGAAGACCAATTCAAGGAAAAACAACTTGGTATAATAATAGGTTAATGAGTCATAATACTCCTTATTTGTTAAGTGGGAGATAATAATTGACATAGGAATTTTAGAAGGAAAGGGTAGGAATGCTTAAGGCACTCTTTAATCATAAATAACTTAAAACTTGACCATTCACCAATGATACAACTGCTTTTTTTTAACTGCACGTGATAGGTGAAAGATTTAATACAAAACTTAAGCATATATAAAGAAATTGGATCGAGGTGTTCGAGTGCCATGAAACACCTAACCATATAGGTATATCCACCCCTAATGGTATGAAGTACAACATGAAAACATTTATCTTATACTAGAAACTAAAATATAAAAAAAAAACATAGATCAATCAAGAAAGGCCAATATTATGACAGAGCTAGAACAAGCGAGACATAATAAAAATAGTCATACAACATTTTTTGAAAATTTTTGGAGAAACAAAAAAAATGTTCAAATAATTTAAATCGAAAAATTTACCAAAAATATCAGATGTATTCCAACATCTTGATGTACAAATGAAGGTAACTCCAATACTGAATAGCAGTCACTGAGTTATACCAATGCTAAAATCTCCCACCGTAAAAGTCAAAAATATAAATGAAACAATTAGAAAATAAATCCTATAAGAAATTTAAATTTGTGTTAATCAGATGAAAAGGATGAATCTCACTCTCAAGACGAAAATTTATGTATAGTGAGAAAATCAAACATAGCATAGAAAATTAATAAACAAATAAATTTATTCCTTCTCAAAAAGACTTTCTATGTTCAAAATCATTGATACCATTCATAAAATTATTTTCACTTATGGGGAGGAGTTGTTGGTCGCAACCCTAATTGATGAACATGATAAAAGATAATTTAGCCCCTTAACAACATAAAAGAGCATAAATAGTAATAGATTAATTAGTAGAAATAAGAAAATGAAGGTTAGTCATTGGAGATTACTTGTCAACAAAAATGGAAAGTCAGAGGTGAATAATCAAGAAATGAAAATAAAGAGAAAAGGGAGTTACAGAGGCGATATGAACATCAATGGCGGCATGAACTAATTAGACAATAGAAGCTAATCGCGAAAGATGATGGAAGTCTCTGGAGAATTCAAGAAGAGAAAGGAGCGGCATAATTTTTGGGGAGTTCTAATTTATAAAACCCTATAGTGTGATTTTATATTGGGGTTTAGGGGAGATGTTTGGCCGGGTTTTATTGTTTATGTTTGGGCCACGGACAAGTTTGAAAAATGATATATTGGCTAAGGAGAAAAACGAGTGACCATGTTCGCAAAATTAAAAAAAAAGGTTATAAGATTTTTTAAATCTAAAACTAGCATTTAGTGAACATTACGTTTTCATAATAGTCATGTATAGATCAGAGGAGAAAAAGAAAATAATATGCTTGAAAATTTGTAACTGTAATGACCCTCTATGTCATATATGTTTTTCTGTATATTTAACATCAACTAGAGCCTACCTATAGTGACCCTGTGTCATCTGTGACTTGTTGGAGCTGATAGTTTGGCCGCTTGACTCGTTTGAATGATGTGTCATTTTTCGTATTACAGGCCTAATTAAAGTTGGAAATGAGTGTCGCAGTAAAGTCTGAGTAAACAGCCCTATAATAGAATTTTAATAGTTCTATCAGCTCTAGAATAGCAAAATTGGGCTAGAAGCCTGTTCGGTTATAGCCCTAAGGTTTCCCATGCCAGTTTGTATTGAGTTTTGAAATTTAGCCTTCTGAATAGGCTAACAGTTGACTTTAGTTAACATTCTTTGCAAACAATATGAATGGAAATTTTGACAGTGCAATTTGCTCCAGAACATTGAGTTTAGTCTAGAATAAACTTTCATTCAATATCAAGGCTTTCGGGTGGGTTTTGAGGCCCTAGGTGGAAATTAAGTAATTTGGAACTAAGGAAATGGGATTCGAATTTGGTTATAATGACTTTTAGTGGAATATTGAGTGTGTTGTTGGGTCCAAAATATTGAATTTGGTGTGGTTACATAGTTTTTTTGTGTGTTTTGGTTGCAAAACAAGTCTCGAACCCCCGTCGGGAAATTTTGAACTAGGAAAAACTAGCTAGGCAACTTGTGCGACTACCATAGTGGATCCCAGGCCACTATAGTGAAGTCTCTATAGTGACCCAGGGAATTTTATAGCAAAGTCACTATAGCGACCTTGGATAACTGTTGAACTATTGACTCTTCATGTTTTTCATCTGAAATGAAATGTTGTCTCATAATTTGATATCGAAAGGACCTTATTGATGTTACAACTCTATTTCGACAGCTCGATGATATTCATAAATCACCTAAAAAGGAAAGAACCTATGAAGTGAATTGTAAAATATGTAATTGACTTCCAGGTATACTACGGTCTCCCTTTCTTACTAACTTAGTAGGTATGTAAATTCCTGTTTGGTTGGTTAAATAAGGAACAAGGAAGTGGGTTAAACTCCATACATGTTGAATATGTGTATATTAGTTGACATTTGTGACTGTTTCGGTATTCGTTGGCATGTTGAGGACATGCGTGATTAGCGTATTGATTTCCTATTGTATATTTTGTTTTCTGGGCTGATAGAATGATTGTGTGACCTGTTGAGGATCCCTATGGGACTGATATACTAGTTTCCATTGAGTGTTGATTGTCTGTTGTACTTTTAATTACTTAGGACTGACTAAGTTGTTGTTTGACATGTTGAACATGCCTTTTACTATCGTATTCACTATCTACTATATTTGTTCCTGTTTATTGCAATTTTAGGGTCTTAGTCTACGCTTAAGCTAGTAATACCCTAGACTTGCACTGATCAGGATCAGTAGGTAACTATACTTATGTACAGTGCCACTTCAGAGGCATAGGTCCTTGTAGACCGGACTAGCAGACTAGAGTCTATAGAGTTGAGCCTCAGACATGTTGTAATATGACGGGGACCTAATTTCTCTCTCTATTGGCTAGACTTTTGCATTTTCCCCGCAACACATCAGTTTCTACTAACATACAATTAGACTAATAGTGTCACCCTGACACTTATAGTAAAGTCTCATACGGCTGCAAGCCCCGAGCTTTCCTCACACATGATTTTATATTTGTCCACTCGGATAGTGTGTAATAACAATGAGTCCCAGTAG
The DNA here is from genome assembly GCA_026153255.1 of Solanum medicagineum. Classification (NCBI taxonomy): domain Eukaryota; kingdom Viridiplantae; phylum Streptophyta; class Magnoliopsida; order Solanales; family Solanaceae; genus Solanum; species Solanum medicagineum. The sequence continues at coordinate 6,680 of JAPFFP010057498.1, read as the reverse complement.
TCACCATTAAAGTCAACAAGGCAGACCATTGGCCATGTCTGAGTTTTTTCAAAGATTGAATTCCAAGTTATTATTTGTATTAAAGTGTGAGTTTTTTTTGGCTAAAGTCCAAATAATAATTGGTTGAAGTCCAGATCAGGGTATACAAAGAAGGTTAAAGTTTGAGTTAGAGATTTCGTTGGAGTTGTGATTGTGCGTTCTTAGTGGATGCATGAGCACTATTCAACCTTGATAACCATATCCTACACTGTTTTACATTATCGTCGTGCATGGGTGTACCCTCTAGGCTTATGGGGGGATCGGTGATGTACATGTATATACAATAGGGCCTTAAACCTACGTACATCACTACACAACTATCTAGTCCTTGGTTACTTTCATATTCATTAGATTTTGCATCCAACTCTTGTGATTAGACACTCATTGGGTTATATTGCATGTACCCTTGCTTTATTTACTATTTTTACTTAGTAGGCCTGTGATGCATACTGGGTACCATATCATTGATACTCATCCCTACTTTCCGTTCCTGTTTCATGGTGTAGGTCTTAGCACGAACCAACAGTGTTAACACTTCTTATGAGTGCCACATATTGGGAGAATAGGGTTAAGCATTAAACATCCTTGGATACTTCATGTCTCTTTCTATTTTAGTGGCAGTCTTTTGTGAGTTGAGACTCACCTTATTGTATTATTTTTGTTATGCATATGTAATTAAAGATTTTATGGTTGTGTATTGTGTCATGTCTATAGTAGTTTTGTATAGGTGACTTCCAAGTCTTCGGAGGTTGTTTTACTGTTGCTATTATGCATATGCTTCTACTGTCAATTGGACATATGTTAGGTACTTGTTTAGCTATTTCTACTGTGCTAGTTACTAGCTGTTCTAACATAAGGTGGGGCTTGCCTATTAGGGGTAAGGTAGGCACCATCATAACCTATAAAGTTTAATCATGACAAGTTGGTATGAGAGTCTGATGTCTCGTGATGTGCTGTCAAAATACAACACATTTGCTGCTAAAACAAGAGATTTAGTGTGTTCACAATGCGATTTTTCATGGTTTTATGTGCTTTGTATTTGTTATTGCAGAAAATAAAGGTTGGGTTAATCTTGGGGAAAAGTAGCAGATTTTAATGAATTTAAGGACCTATGAGACCCACTACGAGTCGTAGACAAAGCTACGAGTCATAGGGGATGATCGTAGTGATTAACAACTTCCAAAATCAAAATATGAGAAATTGAATTTCAGACACACAAGCCAAGGGTATGAGTCGTCGACCAGACAACGACTCGTAGTATGGATCATAGCACTCATGTCCAAAATGCCAAGTGCTAACTACAACAGCCCGATTATGACTCATAGGTCGCCATACGAGCCGTAACTGCTACCTACCAAATTTTCTTTTTTATTTTAAGGTCCTTTTTGTAAATAGTATAAGCTAGGGTTTTTTTTTTTAGAGAGAATCAGATTATAGAGAATAATATATCTTTTCTAGAGAGAATCTCTTAGGGTTTTAGAGTAGATAATTATGTTTTAACTTTGAAGACCCAATTTGGTGATTGGAATCACTTGTAATTCAACTCCATCATTCATGTTTGTGAATCCAAAATCAAGGTGGTTTATTGTTCTTTATTTTCTTTAGGTAATCTCTCAACTATGTCTATTTAATTCATTATTTGTAATTTTTCCCAAGCTATGAATAGCTAAACCCCCACAACTTGGGGTTGTGGGAACAATGAGTAGCTAGTTTAAGATAACCTAGATTATTTGCATTACTTTAATTGGATATTTCCATGTATTATCCATTTTCCTTCGTATTACTTATTGTTTGGTAGTGGCCAATGCCAAACCCAACCTAGTGTCATGATCCTGACCAAGGTCGTGATTTATAGAAAAAGGAAATGGGTGACAGGATATAATTGATGTGTTCTTGTCTAATCAATCAAACCCGACCAAGGAGAGGTTGACTGGGACAATAGGTAACTGTTAGTTGGCACATCGTGTTTACCGACCAAGCACCATGGTGAAATTCGGCCTTCACCTTTACCAAAGGGCTGGAAGAACCTAAGTTACCATCCTACGTACAATGTCCCGATTGAGGTTGTCTTCTCCAAGGTATTTGAGTAAATGAATCATGGGGAACACAATTCCCAAGTTGATCCTCAAATTGATAGTCTCTTTGTGATTGTTAGTACAGTTTTTGTAGTTACTTCGCTCCAATTTTCAAACTCCCCCCCCCCCTTTTAGACAATAAAATTGATTGATACTTGAAATGATTGTTTCTGAGTCAATTTAGTCAAACGCTGTATTCCCTATGGATTGACTCTAACATTTTGTTAGGTTTATTCTTGATAGCGACTGCTTTACTGTTGGAGCGTGAACATCAAAATTTATAGTGCCGTTACCGGAGAATATGACTAGGTTTTACTTGGTTTCACTAATAGTTAGTTTATATGTTAATTTCTTAAATCTCATGCATTTTACTTTTATTCTCTTGCTAAGCTTCTTCTATACAGAAATATTGTGGTCTTGCTTCGGCCAAAAACAAAGATCCAGTAAGACATTAAGCAATAGTCGGAGAACAATTAATCATCACAGGTGATCTACTTCAATCGCTACAAAGAAGTGTTTTGTTCTATGGTCAACCATCTGAAGATCCTCGTTCCCATCTAGAAAAGTTGGCACAAATATGTAGAGTGCTTATGGGAACAAGACATCTAGGTTTGGGCGTCGTAGCTCTTCAGATCTTTCCATTGACTCTCCGATGCGATGCGACAAAGTGGTGGTTTACACTTTCCAAAGATGTTTGCATGAACTGGGCGGAGGTTCAAAGAGTTTTCTTAATCCATTTCCATGTTAGACCTAACAAGCACCAACTGTAGGACCACATCATCAACTTTCAATGACTTCTAGGCAATTCATTAAGTGCAACATGGCATTGATATAAAGAATGTTTGGGGAGGATTCAAAATCATAGTCTGTCAGATGATTAAATAATGGCAAGCTTCTACTGTGCACTAAATTCTCTGCTATCTATCAAGTGTACCAGCCACTTCAGGAATAACCTGTAGCATGCACTAGCTTGTCCGGGGAAAACTCTAGCCATGAAGTAAAGAGTAGTGCAAACATTCAGTTTAAGTTACCACATCAATAGTGCACTGTGGACGAATCTACTAAGATTGAGAGAATGTTTGAAAAATTGATTAAGAGAATGGATACACAATAGGATATATTATGGGAGATTAAGTTCGATATCATCCATATAAATTACAAGGTGGACCAATAGGCAATGGCAATTCAACAGCTTGATGACAAGTTCAACCTTGTTTCATCGCAAATAGAGCATATGCATAGTGATAGTAGTAGAGGTACAGGAGTCAGTGATAAGAGATCATCAAGTCTTGAGGAAGTCTGAGTAGACAAGATGAACAAGTCGACCCACTACGTTATACAAGGCACTTCTTGGGAGGCAACCCAAGTAACTTTCATATTTTTGGATTATTTTGAGCTTATTTTTAATATGAGAATTGCTAGGTAGTGGATTGATTTTTGTTATGATTTTGAAGACATTGAATAAGTTGTATTTTGGGTTTTGAGATGTTGGTTTGTAGGGGTTTAATCAAGTGCAGGAATGCTTGAAGAAATAGCATTGGAAGTAGCCTCTACGACTAGGACTATGATCCATAATGTATATAATGACTCATAGTCATACCTCGTAGATGATGACCTTAAAGTTGACACTCTCACAACGAGATAACTTTTTGACTCGTAGTCCAAGCTACGAGTTATAAATGGGATTCATAGTGTCCAAATATGATTTCAAAATTTTTCTAAGTGTTGAATGACCTACTAAACCATGACCTACGAGTCGTAATCAGACCTACGACCTGTAGTCGGCTCGGTGGGGGTATTTAAAAGGTCAAAATTCATTTTGACCCTAAAATCTCCCAAATTAGACCCTAATACTTCCCCAAATTATTCCCAAATACTCTCCCCACTGTTTTAATCATCTTCCCGGCATACCCACGTCATTTTTCTGACAAATTGTCCGGTGAGTCACCGGCAGTTAGGGTTTCAACCCCCTTTTTCTCTCATTTTTGTTCATCTTTCGTCTTCATCCTCTGAGGTGTGTTTCTTGGTCTAATTTCTTACATAAAGTATTATGTCTCTTGAACTTCTTGAGTGATGGTGTGATTGAAATCAGGATTGAGAGAATTCCTGGAGAGAATGTATGCATGTGAATCAGAACTAGGGTGTTTGTGGATTAGAATTCCCTGAGATTGACCGTAATTGTGAAATTGTCCTTGTTGCTTGGCTGTGATGGTCATATCTAGCCATGTATTGTTTATTACATGTTCGAAATGTGTGCGTGATGGTTTGTTAGTTGACTAAGTCATGACAGTATGAAATTGTATCTTCTGTATGTCTTTCCTATTGAAAAATGGTGGTTTGAGTTATTATATATAGGCTTGTAGATCTACTCCCAAGAAAAACTGATGTTTGGTGCAAGTGATCTTGTTATATGTCTTGGGATTGATTTTTTTTAGATTCTTGAAAGTGTTGGGGAATTGATGTTTGCTTGTTTGTTATTGGGATAAATTGTTGTTTGGTTCTTAATGGTAATATCATGTTTGGGTTATGGATATATTTGTGCTTAAGTGTATTTTTGAAACGTTGCTTCGATGCTGTTTACATTTCTGTTTAAGTGAATTTTGTAGTTCGTTTAGTGAAGTTATAGGTACCTCAGGTACCTTATGTGCCCTACTACGAGGGTTTCCTATGACATGTAGAAGGACCTATAGGCCGTAGTTTACCCTCGTAGGGGATAACAGTGACCCAATGTATCTTAACATTCACCATATGGGACCCACCTATTGGTCGTAGTGTTCACGACGAACCATAATGGGGTCTCCTGCACTTGCCTTGTGATTTATTTTGGATACTGAAAATTAATACGAGCCTAGTTTACGAGTCGTAATTGAGCCTCATACCAGAGTTTAGTATAGATTGTTTCTAGGTACATATGGTGACGAGGCCATAGTATAACTCGTAGGTCACCCTACAAGTTGTACCTGTATCTCATACTTGCAACATGCAACTGGTGCAATGTTGAATTTTGATGTCTGTTTTCTTGTTGGTTTTGTTCCTCCTGTTCTTTTATCTACTTTTATGGTTTGTTTTGATAACTTAGGACTCATTGTTGGTTTGTGATGTTAATTTTAGGACTAATGGCTCCCAAGGATAGAAATGCAGCTGCACAGGCTTTTAGATGGAGACTTATTGATGAGGCTTCTGAAATCGAGCACTTTGAGAGGTTAGAGGGGTTCACAGGGTCTCAATTGACCCTGTGGCACAGGTGCCACAAATGAGGGCCAAGGCTACACAAACTCCAGTACCTTTTGCAAGTTCCTCCTAGTCTGAAGAGGAAGAAAATGAAGAAAGGGATGGCAGCACCTCACTACAGATGACTCCTTCTCATGCGGAGTTAGAGTCTTATAATAATACCAGGCCTTATAACGACACAATAGTGCAGTTCTCGATAAACCCATCCATCTCAACTCAGGAATTACATCATCACCGATGGGTGATCGAGGGTATGGAGAAGGTCAACAACCAGGGGCTAGAGCCAAAGGGATAGGGGAATCCTGCCAGACCATTCCATGAGGAATCTTGGTTAGTTGACTCAAGGTTGAGCCGTATCCCTGCTCTGGAGGACTAGATTAATAGACACGGGCTCTAGAGGTTGTCCGAGAGGCTGGGCAATTATGCCCCACTTTTAGTCCGAGAGTTCTATGCCACATATTTTGTTGCCATTCTTTGAGATCTTCCCAAGGATAAGAAGGCTATTGATGAGCCTTGATTGCGGAGGTCTTAGTTTGTGGTCATAGGATTGATATAATCGAGGAGACCATTTGCTATGTACTATTTGGGCTTAACAACAGTGTACCACATTGCACAGTTGAGTACGAAAGCAAAATAGATAAAATGAGATGGGTTGTGATTGGGAAGAATGTGGATCTCTATACTAAGCTCCTCAGATGGGTGGCAAGCCAGATCATGGAGGATGATGCCGACCCTGCATGGATCACCGTACACACCGAGCCCATAACGAAGTTCCACCTCCCTTTTCCTGCCAAATTATGGTGGTCCATCATCCAGTCTCGCATCCTACCTACATTCACAAACAATATCGTTACATAAGAGTGAGACATGCTACTAGCCAACATCTTAGCTGGTTATGCGATTGATTGAGCACGTGTGATGGTTGAGCAGATCCATGAGTCCGTGCTCCGGATGAACACCTTCCTGCCTTTTCCTATCTTTATCCATAGATTCTGCAAGTGCATCTCTCTCCACATAGACCTACACGTCGAGGCCCTTCGCACCATGGATGCTAGCCTAATGAAGGCTGACGAGAATCCAGTAGCCCTCTAAAGAGCAGCTCCCCCTCCATTCTTGAGCCATTTCCTCCTGATTCAACTACGGAGGGTTCAGCTCCAGTTGCTACTACTTCCACTCCAAAGGCAGCAGAGTAGCCCATAGCAGCTGAAACCGAGATGGTTCACTCCGTAGCTACACTTGCACCATAGACATATGCTTCTCAAGTTAACTAGGATAGAGGCCCAGCTAGCAAGGCTAATGGAGTAAATCAAGCCGTGGGTTCGCCAAACAGTCTAG